>VWZO01009220.1:76164-93414 GCA_013396975.1 Bucco capensis | reverse complement strand
AGGTCCTTCTGGATGACATCCCACCCCTCCAACTTATCAACAGCACCCCATAGCTTGATGTCATCTGCAAACTTGCTGATGGTGCACTCAATGCTGCTGTTGATATCGTTTATAAAAATATTAAACAGTACAGGCCCCCTCAGAAAGGAAACAGGTGAACTGTCGAGAAGTGACATGGAGAAGGCTGAGGTTCTCAATAACTTCTTTGCCTCAGTTTTCACTGGTGAGGGCTCCAACTACACTCCTGAGGTCACAGAAGATAATGGCAGGTGCTGGAAGGGGCAGCTGCCCATTGTAAGTGAAGATCAGATTCATGACCACCTGAAGAATCTGAAGGTGTACAAGTCTATGGGACCCGACGGGATACACCCATGGGTCCTGAGGGAACTGGTGTATGAGGTTGCTAAGCCCCTCTGTATTATATTCCAAAAGTCATGGCAGTCCGATGAAGTCCCCACTGACTGGAAAAGGGGATACATAACCCCCATTTTCAAAAAGGGGAAGAAGGAAGAACCAGGGAACTATAGGCCAGTCAGTCTCACCTCTGTGCCTGGCAAAATCATGGAGCAGATCCTCCTGGAGGCACTGCTGAGGCAGAAGAATGATGAAGAGGTGATTGGATATAATCAACAAGGCTTCACTAACAGCAAATCATGCCTGACTAATCTGGTGGCCTTCGATGAAAAGGTTACAACATCAGTGAACAAGGGAGCAGCAACTGACATCATTTATCTGGACATGAGCAAAGCCTTTGGCACTGTCCCGCACGACATCCTGGTTTCCAAGCTGGTGAAATATAGGTCCGATGGATGGACCACTCAGTGGATAAAGAACTGGCTTGAAGGCTGCACCCAGAGAGTGTCTGTCAATGGGTCCATGTCCAAGTGGAGGCCCATGACAAGTGGATCCCTCAAGGATCAGTACTGGGACGTGTCTTGTTTAACAACTTTGTCAGCAACATGGACAGTGGCATTGAGTGCACCCTCAGCAAGTTTGCTGATGACACCAAGCTGTATGGTGTGGCTGATACGCTGGAGGGAAGGGATGCCACCCAGAGGGACCTTGACAGGCTGGGGAGGTGGGCCCATGCCAACCTCATGAAGTTCAACAAGACCAAGTGCAAGGTCCTGCATCTGGGTTGGGGCAATCTTAAGCACCAATATAGGCTGAGCAGTGACTGGCTTGAGAGCAGCCCTGAGGAAAAGGACTTGGGGGTGCTGGTGGATGAGAAGCTCAACATGAGTCACCAGTACGCACTTGCAGCCCAGAAAGCCAACTGTATCCTGGCCTGCATCAAGAGAAACGTGGCCAGCAGGTCAAGGGAGGTGATTCTCCCCCTCTACTCCACTGTGGTGAGACTTGTGTCCAGTTCTGGAGCCCACATTACAAGAAAGACTTGGATGTGCTGGAACATGTCCAGAGAATGGCCATGAGGATGACCAAAGGGCTGGAGCACCTCTCCTGTGAGGACAGTCTGAGAGAGCTGGGATTATTCAGTCTGGAGAAGAGAAGGCTCCGAGGAGACCTTATTGTGGCCTTCCAGTATCTGAAGGGGGCCTACAAGAGGGCTGGGGAAGGACTTTTTAGGATGTCAGGCAGCAATAGGACTAGGGAGAATGGATATAAGCTTGAGGAGGATAGATTTAGATTAGATGTTTGGAGGAAATTTTTCACCATGAGGGTGGTAAGACACTGGAACAAGTTGCCCAGTGATGTGGTGGAAACCTCATCCCTGGAAGTTTTTAAGGCCAGTCTGGATTTGGCTCTGAGCAACCTGATCTAGCGGGGAAGTGTCCCTGCCCATGGCAGGGAGGTTTGAACTAGATGATCTTTAAGGTCCCTTCCAACCCTGACAATTCTATGATTCAATGATATAAAACCCTGAACACTTCTACCACCCTAAAAATTCTTCCTTTTCAAATGTGCTGCAAGACCACACTTTTGTGTTGTCTCTCATTTCTTATGTGAGTCAGAATAGTGGATTTGTCTGAAAATCTCCAGGGACCAGTTTGATGTTAGAGAAAATATGTCTTCTGGAATCCTATCAAACTTTAATATGCATCTAACACTGACACTAGTGGTCAAGGGAAGAAGTGTGTTCTTTGCTTTGGTTAAAAAAACATGTTTCCAGCAGGAAAGGAGCCCTCACAGAACGAAAACCACTACCAGTAGAAATGGATACCTGGGCCCTAACATATCACTTGCCAGAGCAAAAGTTTTACTTTTTCACACAGTTCATCCCTACTCAAATTCATTAAATCATTATGGCAAGGCAAATCATGTGGTACCAGGAGCTGTAGCTATGGTAGTGCAGAGACAGAGTGAGGAGTGGAAGGGTGTGAGTGCCATCCATTGCATATCACAGAATAAATCAGAGCTAAAACCTTTATTTCATGTGGTTTGGAACAGACATGGACCTCGAAGACAGAAGATTTGGACCAAAAGACAAGTCATTCTTTTATCTAGTTGTAATAAACTACAGGTGGTTTCTGCTAACATAATGCAGATTTCAGTCTCATTTATCTTTTTTTTTTTTTTTGCGCCAGCACAGCTCTCACATTTTTGGGAAAACTCAGAAGAAAAAAATTAATTGTTTTCTTATTATGGCAGATCACATTTTTCTGTTTGAATTCTTGTCTAGTTTTTCTTTGTTTTGATAATGATAATACTGCCTGCCACTCTCTGACAGATGAGCTGAAGATGACATGGGACAAGCCAAAACTGCTGGAGCCCTGGGCCAACGTCATTAAAACTGGATCTTGTCTATCAGAACACCTGTGAAAATAGATGTTTCTACCAGTACACACTTGTCCCTCTCCCTGCTAGTAAATCAGTACCATCAAATCCTCTTACTCAGTCTTACTCTGCATTTTATAAGAGAAAGATTTTTGAGTGATTTCTGCCTTCTTGCTTCTTGGCTGTGTCAGCTACAAAACCCTGTAGGCCCTGACACATCTTCTTTTCCTCTGTCTTTTTTACATCAGTGTAAATCAGGAATAACTCACTGGAGAAGCCAAGGCAGTATAAAACTGCTGGGACAAAGCTATGGCTATTGTTTCTTTTCCATGCCGGCTTGAGAGCACCATGTTTCCTGAATGCTGCTTTTAGTCATATTCCTTTCTGGAAACTGGATCCTTCTTAAGGGAGCTTGGGTCTCTGGCTTATTTCTGATTACCTCATTCTCCAAAGACAGAAAGGGGCACAAAGACCAATGGAGAGGGTGAGAGATACAATTAATTGAATCAAGATAAGATCTGCATGGACTTTGTATGACTTGAGATGCGAGAGTTTCATGATGTGGCTCTGCAGTAATAATGGCTGAGAGGAGCTGGTGGTAAGCTCTGAGAACAAGCTTATGGTTCTACTGGAAGGAGAAAAATGTAACATTATTCTCTCTCTATTCTGCAGCTGAAGCTGGTTTGGGGCAACAATGCTCCTTAGCACAAAGCACAGCACAGCAAGAGGTGCTGGGTGCTCTCTGGATTCTTTTTGTGTTGCAGACAGCAACACATATGTCCATTGCAACAGCAGAAAAGATGGAATATGAAACTGCTTTTCTCCGTGGGCTTTAAGGAGGTACCTGACCCTGGCAAGTTTAGACACCTTTAGCAATTGACTTCTTTCCAGCACAAGTCTGCATGCATTCAGCTTCCCAGCAAGTCATTTTCTCCTAGGGAAGAGGCGTAAGAGAAGGGGGAAATGGAGGGAAAGTGGGTGAAGCTAATACAAGGACAAAATGTTTCAAAGCAAAATGCTGTGCAGGCTATGGATTGGAAGGAAGGAGGAATAAAATGGAACATGGAAGACAAAGCATTAAGTTTTAAGTAGCTCCAGCTGTCATGTTTGGTTTCAATATCAGTCATTATCTTTGGGAAAAAATGGTAAGTGGGAAGATGTCTTAATGTGTTAAGACTGTTAATATGGGATGCCTAGTCTCAGAGATGCAGAGTAGGTATAGGGTTGAGGCAGATCATATCGCTGTTTACTTCACCTCCCCCAAACCAGTAATAAGACTGACCAATAAGAACTGAATATAGAAGAATAAATTCCTGTTTTGGCTATTTAGGAGAAGCTCCAGGACAACTTTTCTAATACAATCAAGGTCAGATTTGGCCAGAGCTGTAGGATGCACAGCTGCAATCCTTTCAAAGGGCGATAGATCAGTTAACACCATACTGAGGTGTTCTCCCTTGCTTCCATGGGTATAGAACTTGTTGTGACCTTGGTGTATAAGTACAATTTCCACATATTTAGCTCATCTTTTAAGTGCTGGTTTCTGTTGAGAACTATGACCTTTTTCATGCTTATATTTCAATTTTTATAAATTTAAGATCAGCTTTCAAAGCATGTTAGTCCAAACTTTACTGATTTTAATTTGTTGATTTTGTCTAATTCAGGACTCTACACCATTAATTAATTTAACTTCTCAAAAATGCATTTGAAGGCAGTAACTGAAAACTTGCTTGTTTCAAGCCAATTTCATTTTGAAGGTTGAACTTGCAGTAGTGGCTGTGAGGTGATGTTGTATAGTTTTTCTTTGATTGACCAAAGCCAAGAAAGTGCTCTTGTCTGGCACATTAGCATGGAAATCAATAAGGGACATAAGCAAGCAGATGATCTAGTCCCTGAGGAATATTGTATTATATGGCACAGACAGGAATAACACATATGCATGTGTACACACAAAAAGTATTATAATTGCTTAATATGGTGTATACAGATGCATTTGTAGCTGACAGTTAGTGACAACAAATTAGATGCATGAAGTCCCTCAAATGTGTTAGAAAATAAAAGAATGGAGAAAAAAAAAGAGAAAAAAAATCAGATAAATATTGCAAAGCATGAATTTAACTCTCAGTATTTCTGTAAAATCTTTAACTTTTTTGAAGACTACAGTTACATGCTTACAACTGACTTGATTTCTTATGAAGCAGAAGTTATTCAGTCTTCCCAACTGAGCTGATTTATATAAATGTGATTTGTGTCTGAAATTGCTAGTATTTTAATGGATTTTAAGTGTTTCCAGCAATTCCATTAAAAGAAGATGGAATAAATAAGTGAAAAGTTTGCCAAAGGTGGAGACGCCACAGTTGTGAAGCCAGCTAGTGGTTTATGTCAAACACAGTCATTTAAAAAGTACAGTGATGAATTAAAGTAAAAGTAACTTAAAGATTAGGTATTCTACAAAGTGTTGCTCTGAACGAAGACAGGGGTATGAGCCGTAACATCTGGATGAAATAAAGCCCTGTCTGAGACTAAAGTAAAATAACATTGCTTATTTGAACAATTTCTCTGTTAGAAAGTAGAACCAAACATCAAGAAAAAAAGCCTCTGGGATTTTTTGGAAGAGGGACAAAAGTTGAAAATTCAGACAAAATTTTCAGCAGCTTTACTGTCCATCACAAATTAGATACTCTCTAGCATTTGTTTTTGACATGCCTATTGCCTGCATGCGTTGGGCATCTTGAAGGTGTAAAGTCATCAGAGGGAGACATAAAACCAGCTGGAAAGAAAGCAAGATTGGTACAGCACTTAATTGCAAATTTATTGTGAGATAATCCCTTTTTTTTAACTCCTCTTCCTTTACCTGAAGCCACATGGGGACTGAATATATGTGAGTGCTTTTGCTTGTGAGAAAACACATGTAAAAGCCAAGTCTGGGTTTTCTTTTTATTTAGTTTTACTACTAGAGTGGTTTTAGTCACTATGGAGGTCTCACATACAAAGAGCTTATTACTTTCATAAGAACTGTTGTCTTGCATTTAACAATTTTCTTCTTTTGGCCAGCTTCTTCCTCATTAACCTACCAGCAAATTATACACACCAGAGTTTATTTAGATGATATTTCAAGTATCCTTCCTGTTTATAGACTGATTAGCCACATGAAGCAAATAAAATGTGAGGCCAGGGAGTGGAGGATACCATGCTAACAGGAAGCACCTTCATATAAATAGTGCTGATGCTCCACACCGTCCAGTAACTACATCTTCCTGGATGATGTGACCAGCTTTGAAACACTTGTTTGGAAACAGAGGTATTTTTTTTCTGTTAACAGGATTAAGCAAAATGAGTGACGGCCATGTTTGTGTTTAGACAATAAAAAAAAAAAAGTTCTAAATCAGAGTATACAGAGTATAGAGGTTTTGCTTTCAGTTACTCATGATATTGAGTCTTTGGGAGAGTTGAGTATTCCTTGGCCTGGTAGACTGAGATAACTTCACCTTAATATTATTTACCTTGATCATATGAGTGAATCTTCAAGTATGCGCTAGGGAGAATAACGTAGGTGATAGAACAGGCTCCTGGAAACACACTGTTATATTTGCTCAAACATCTATTATTCCTAGGCGACCAATTAATGGTGTGATTATATCTGTTCTTATCACTATGTTTGTGCTGTTATTTAAGGACACATATAGACACCAGAGCAGAGACATCACCAGTATAAAGTCCTTTCATTGCTTTCTGCAAATGAAAGTATCTGCATGTTCAAAAATGCTTGTCAAATAAAGAAGTGAAGATAAATTTTTTTAGTTTTTATTAGGAAGATTTTTTCAATTTGGCATTCAATGTTGATTTAAAATGAAGTGCAGTGTTTCTGGAAAACCTTTTGAACGTCTGGTGCTGCTCAGTGCTCAGGGATGAAAGGTTTGTTTCTGCATCTAAAACGTACTTTGGTGGTTCCTCAGTAGGTGATGGTCTCCTGTGACCTCCTGTGGGCCTAGGACTGCGTATGATGCACTGACCTGCTCACAAACAGACAACAGACATGGTCGTGAAGCTATTTGGTGAATAAGATTAAACACTGCAAGTCAAATGGAAATCAATTACAAGCTGTGCAAAAGACTGTGGAACTCAACACCAGGCCTCACCCATGAACTAGGATGGAGGCAATAAAACTTCAGGTCAGTTCATATCATCCTGTGGATTTGGTGTCCATTCTTCACTCAGTATAGGGTAGGGAACTCTAAACATCTGAGATTAATTCAATGGGTGACTTGGGCATACTGATAGAACCTATGCTGAACACACTGTGCTGGTACAAACAAATAAAATTATTTAAGCAAAAAAAACCAGCTCCTTTTGTAGTATGCACCAGCATAGTCCCATCCATCTAAACAAAATCTGTTCATTTATACATTCAAGCCTTTATCTCTGATTTCTGTAGGAAATCTATTTGGAATCATCTGTCTAATGTAATGAAACAGTTTTTATCACTGAGCATCTCCTAATGTCTTAATGAACACAGAAACTTTTTTCCTCCACAATAATAATTGGCAGGACTTTCAAGAAAAGCACCTAAATGAACTAATGAGGGGTCTAGAGAATAAGTCTTATGAGAAGCATCTGAGGAAACTGGGGTTGCTTAGTCTGGAGAAGAGGAGGCTCAGGGGAGACCTTATCACTCTCTACAACTACCTGAAAGGAGACTGTAGTGAAATGGGGGTCTCTTCTCCCGGGGTTAACTGAGAGGACAAGAGGAAATGGCCTCAAGTTGCACCAGGGGAGGGTTAGACTGGATGTCAGGAAAAATTTCTTCACTGAAAGGGTTGTTAAGCATTGGAACAGGCTGCCCAGAGAGGTGCTGGAGTCATCATCCCTGGAGGTGTTCTGCTTAAGGACATGGTTTAGTGGCATTTTAGTGATAGGTGTGGTTGGACTTGATCTTAGAGGTCTCTTCCAACCTTAATGATTCTGTGATTCTGTGAATTATAAGCCCCCAGCCCACTCCCTTGTGTTTCTGGATAGCACAGTGCTTTGAAATGGCCTAGGTACTTGTTAAGGTGTTAAGATGTTATTTTATGTCACTTATTTGGAAAACAGCTATGATCTAAGATGGCATCAGTGCTATAGTTTAAAGTGCAAGTCATGACTCCTCTTAACACTTGTATTACACATCTATAAGCATGTACAAGAGTATTCTGAATGAAGAAATATTTTTTGTGTGTATCCAGTGGTTACTGCAGACTTCTGGAACTGTGACAAGACAGAACTAATCATAAATTAACTTCACACTTATTTTCAGCCTAAGGTGGTAACCAAAAACGCAGGGTATTGCAGGCTAGGTCAGTTGTACACTGGTGATAAGGGATATGGATGTCTTCACCACAGTCCTTTGTTTCCAAAACATGTGCAAAAGTCCTGCATGTACACAGGGGATTAAACAGGCCAAAGTTTGTTGACCAAGCAGCTGACCCAAAAACTGGGGACTGTCCTACCAATGCTTTCATGTCTGAGTGACTTCAATTTTTTCCTCTGTGCTTTTCTTTAAATTTCCTGATAATTTTTTCCTTGTTTTCTTAAAAAACTACCTTCACAAAACAAGGCTCAACACAGATTTGTCATGCTGCTGATCCATTCCTGAGTGAACGTAAGATGAATAACCCACGTCTGATTGGGGTGGTGATGAATTTCTGCATCTTGAGATATCTGGACTTTGTTGTCTGTAACCCATAGGGAAGCTGTTTATCAAACTGGCTGAAAGCAGTGAGTGTACCCAGATTATAATTCTTTTAGTGCATGTGTCACCCAGTTAATGATATGTGTGAGCTTTTGGACTACCTTGTTTAGATTGACATTTTGGGACAAGAACTTTATTTATTGTGCCTGATACAGAGTTGAGTACTAAAGGCATTTAACCAACAACAATAACTTTGCAGTGGGGAGCTTGCTGGATTTGTCTTTGATTTGGATGTTCTTGGGTGGCTGGGTGTTTTCTGGCAATATTACCAGCAGGCTTATCTCTTTCATGGATCATGGGATTAACACAGCAACAAAACATAATTCCAGGCTATGCAAGATGAAAAGCAACAGTACTAGTAAGCCTACATATTCATGAGTATCTCTATGCTGCATTTATTTGAAGAAACGTTTCTCTTTTCAGATTTATTTGATGTGTAGAAGACTGTGGTATCTCATGTAGATCTTCCCCTTGCCAGGAGTCCTGGAATGAAAAGTTAATTTGCATAAAATCAAATTAATAATAGAATCTATGCTTTTAAGATAGGAGTGTGTTCCAAGGAGGTCCTGAATCTGAGCATTAAATATTTTCCTTTCATCCCAGGGGACTCACTTGAATGCATGCTGGAGTTTGAAGTCTCCGTTGATAGGTGACTGCAGCTGCCTTCAAGGAGTGTCAACTGTGGAGTTTTATGGCCTGCATCTGGCTCACAGCTCATACCTTAAACATCCTCCAGGGAGCTGATAGTCTCATTTTTGTTCTTAACACACCAGGACAACATAAAAAAGAAAATCTAAAATGCAAATATTTTTCCCAAACCTTGTCTAGTCTAACAAAATAGTGTAATGGCAGTGATGGGGATATACACAGAGTCCGGTGCTGAAATGCTGATGCTATCCTTGGGAACAGAACTCCCTGCCTACCAGCAGGTAATCCATGAAATGCATGAAGGGCTGGAGCTTGGGGCCTTTGGCCACCAGTTCCTGTTTGTAAGGAGGCAGCAGTCTTTCCACACTCCCCTAAGACTTCTGATGAAGAAGATGATTTTTCCTGCCGCAAGATGAACCCTGGCACCTACCTTCTTGCACAGGAGGTGCTACGAGAGGAAGGACAAGAAAAATCAAGTGTGGACATAGATGTTTCTGCCAGAAGCTGCTCCATCTTCTCCCAAAACCAGCTACCACCCGTGCATCTTGCCTTGCCCATTAGTCAGGTGAAGTTTGATCCACCTGCTTTTTCAATGCATAAGAGCAATGATAATTTTATTACACACAAAATGTACTGCATTCCGGTGACTCAAAAACCCAGGTCTTTGTTGCAGCATTTGGTGCTGACTGAATTTTTGTATTTTTTATGGTGCATATGTAGACTGCAGATCAAAGGCTATTTATGGGGCATTTTACCTAAAAGATTATTGAAGTTTCCTGCTAAATCACTGAGAACAGTGAAAATTTTCAATGTTTTTATTAAACCTGCACAGTCAGCACACAGCAAAATTAGAAGGTATGTCAGCTTGGGTTTGAGTACCTCAAAGTAACCAAAGTGCTTAAAACCCAAACAGTCAAACAAAAGGCAACTTATAAATCTCTTGAAAAGTCCCAGAGACCTTCCAATCTGTCTGCTGACACCTTCTGCCTGTCTCTGACCCTTCTGAATCAAAGCATTTATCTAAAGTACAAAAGTTGACAGTTTGCATTTAATGAAAGTTGCTTGTCTTGTCAGTCTGAAGAACTCTTTTTCCCCACTGGCCGTTTCCATGATGATGTGTTACAGCAATGCAAAGGCCAGCAGCACTTACAGAAATAGATGCAAAAGTGGCCTGATTAATTTTAAATATGTTCATTTTTGAATACAAAACGTAGGTTGCATGAGAGAAAGAAAGGAGTGTTGTAAGGAGACACTGTGTATTTCAACTAACAGAAGTTCTAGTTTAGGGGGACATTACTTCTCCTGATAGCACACCATGGTACAACATCGACAAAAAAGGACCATATTTTGCTGTTGATCAAATACAAGGGATTTGTATTTAACAATAATTCTGAAAGAGTTTCAAAATCCTGGGCACAATTCTGCTCATCAGTAAAGTTAAAGGTCTATTACACTCACAAGCATCAGAAAAAAACCTTTGTGTAAATA
The DNA here is from genome assembly GCA_013396975.1 of Bucco capensis. Classification (NCBI taxonomy): domain Eukaryota; kingdom Metazoa; phylum Chordata; class Aves; order Piciformes; family Bucconidae; genus Bucco; species Bucco capensis. The sequence goes on along the minus strand of VWZO01009220.1, from coordinate 82,817 downwards.
TGTGCTGCTTTTGCATCCCTGAAGTTTTACAGACTTTTTTCAGGTGCTTCCACATAGGGCTTTCCCTTACCCAAAAGCATTTACTAAAATACTTTAAGTGAAGCATTTTTCTACATTTTGTAGAATGTAGACTGGCATCAGAGTGTAATTTTGAGAAATATTTTGAGAAATATTTTTGCTTGCATGTCATGTACCATGTCCTGTTCATAAGGCAAGGTTAGTATTCAGGGCTGAGTACCCAGCCAGCCATCACAAATCAGCATCCTGTTATGGTTTAATGGTACTGAAATTAATTGCTTGTACTTAGGTTTCCTTTTGTTTAGAAGGAAGATCTTTTCTGATATACTGTAGAATACACATCAGATGAAGGCAGTTCTAGTTAATGCTAAATAATATTCATTTGTTTACAAGCATTTACTCTTCCCTGAACATGAACCATGACTGGTTGCATCATCTGAAACAGCCTGATGAGCCTCTGAAATTTTAGGCTACTCCAGGGCTGTAGACTCTACTCAATAGGTTGGAGAGAAAAGCCAAATGTGTTGGGACAAATCTAGGCACCAAGCAAGATCAGCCAGGGTGTAGAGCACATCAGGTTGCTGGTAGCAGCTTAAGGTCGCCAGTAGGTCCTGCTGCCTGTTTTTCCTATGCTGAGCTGTTGCATCTTCTTCAGGGGAAGGAAGTGGGAAAAGGGAAGTGGGTGTGCAGGTCCAGCAATGAGGAAGGATGGGCAGAATGGCTGAGGAGCAGCAAACTTAGCTAAAGACCCTTAGTATTCTGTTACCTGTAGACCCACACTGATGCCTCTCTGGAAGGCTGTGACGGAGTGTAGGGGAGTGGGTATGTTAAGAGAGGTGGTGGCATATCCCATGGAACAGTAGCAAGGCAATGTGGATGGAAACACAGCATGGCGAGCCTGCACAGACAAATGTGGTGAGACCAGACAGTGCTTGAGGGACATTTGTCTGTGATCCATGTGTGTAATTCCTGGGTTCGTTTTTACCAACAGTGCTCATGGGTGACTCTGAAATGCCAGCATAAACCTCAGGCTGAGTCAGAAGAAGCACTAAGGTGTGTCCAACTCTGTTTCTCAGGACATCATAGGTGTGTTCTTCTGTCCAGCACACAGGTAATTTTTTAAACTTTATTTCTGCCAAATGTAGATGGTAATAGAGCTAATGATAATACTGCTTTATTGTCTGGAGCTGTCAGAATAGCTTTAAATCTATATATTCATGTACTTTTATTTAGAATAAATTCAGTTCTAAAGTGTCCTTGGTTAGAAGCCACATGCTTTAAATGCATATTTTCTTTATTTACTTTATGAAGTACACTCTTTAACACAAATACTCCTCAAGAAATTACAAAAATGCGAAGTCCAAAATATTATAGCTTTATCTACAAGTTGTTACTGTAAATGTGAAAATTGTTACTAAAAAAATAATCGTTTATGAAGTGGGGTTCAAGCCTGTAAATTGAGTTCAAGTTCAGAAGATTATGCCGGGGCTTCATGGACAACCTTGAAGTAGGTACTTTAAATACTTAAAGTTTGAAATGGAAATAAATATTGTATTTAAAACCTAAGTATGCAGGCCATGACATAAGGCTTGTTAAAATACAGCTGAGCTTCTGTTGACAGAAATGGAAGGTGGCTTACCTTGTGTTCCTTTCCCCAAGGATGCTTGTGGGAGGCCCAACTCATGAATCTCACTGTTGGACAGTGCTGAATCCTGACCTACGCATGGTGATAGCGAGAGCAGTTCTTTGGACAGCTTGGAAATTCATGATCCTCTGTTTGTAAAAGGCATTTTTAAATAGCAGCATTTTGGACTCCACAAGTGATCTGCGCTTCAGTGTAGAAAAGCATTTCTTAATTGATTTTTCTCTTAAGAAACTCCATTTCAAATCTGCAATCTCATCTTCTGGTCCTGGTTAAGGCATCAGGCGAGGGAGTCAGGCTTTTACAGTCAAGCTTATGCAAACACATGCACCCTCACTCACCCAGGTTTGTTTTGTTAGAAGGCAAGTGAGGGTCATCCAAACCTTTAGCGGGAGAAGTTCAGAGCCTTAGGGCTGGCACTGACTGATTTAGTTGCCTTAGGTGTTAGTAGTTTATTGGCTGTATTTATGGAGCTGATGTGAGCTTGGACTTTTGTGGTACCTGGTGTGCAATGCAGAGCAGACCAGCAGGGAGGTTTCCTTGGTGAGGAACCTGCCATTGGACAGTAGCCCCGGTTGTGCAGATTCAGGTCAGTGCCCATCTCACTTAGCAAGTGTCAGGCTTTAAAGTAATTGGAGAAGTCAGATTGTGAGATACTGCATTTCATTTGGGAGTTCTAAAACTAGCATGACTGGTGAAGCTGGGGGAGGCCAGAGGAATGGTGTGAACCCTGTCCTGTCTATACCACAAATCCCCTGCCCAGAGGAGGGCTGCTATGTGCCTGAGACACCCACCACCCTCTTTGCTCTGCAGAGGTTTTCTGAGTGTGGCTTCAAACCTGTGCTGCCTGGACTAGATATGAAAACCATGCTGCACAGCCTTAAACCCTAGGCTCAGCCTCTAGAGGGGAAGTGTGGGGGTTTCCTCTGGTAAGAAAAAGCTGTGTTAGTAATCTCCATGCCCGGCTGCGGTGTGGAAGGAGTGTGTGAAAATGGCCAGTGCCAGCTGGCTCACATGCCCTCGGGACCACTTTTTAAAAATAATTTATACTATGAAAAGTTTAACTAGCTTAGTTTAGAGTAGCCTTGAGGTGCTTGATTTAGGGCCACTTTAAATAACTTTTGGGAATCACAGACAGCCCTCAGGAGTCTGTAATGCAGGGAAGCAGCAACAAACTCCATTGTATCATCATTTCTATGCTGTTTTTTTCTCTGGTTGATGCAGAGGGCCATGCTTAATGAAGCAGTTCCCATTGCAAAAGTCGCTCTGTCAGAAGACCAGATTTCTGCTTACAATTCACCTGTGATGGCTGAACAAGCCGTAGAGTGCAGGTTGGACTGACTTTGGGTTTAGCTGTATTTCTAAATCACTGTTATATGTTATTTAATATGTATGTATGTAAGTGTGTATACATATATATATATAATACATGTAATGCATGCATTATACACCATACCTATAACATAAATCTTTTATACATATGCTTGATTTTATCTACCTCTATATGATATAGGTTTTTTTCACTAACAATGTCACTGAAGTGTCAGTTATAGGCTTCCACAGTGTGTCACGACACAGAATACTGTAGCCTGGCACTGATTTTATAAACAAATTCTTCTTTAATGATAGACATATTTTTAGTATTGATGGCATTAGGCTCTATAGTGTCTACTAGAACCACGTTGTTCTAGTTGCTTGCTAGATCACTGGCCCTATTATTTCTCTTACACCTCTGAATTTAGTTTTTATGCTTTATTCAACTCCAAAGCAAAAGTTTTAACGGGACACTGAGCTTTCTGTTCTTTCCACTTCTGTCTGTAACTCCAACTGTAATGCACTTTATTTAATTCACTGTTAGTTCATATCTGTTAATTGGTCATTTATAATCCACTGGAACCATAACAATGACCTATACATTAAAATGAGAGTAACCAAATATCCCACCGACAGAATCAGCCCACCTTGAAAGCCCTGACATTACCACCACCCCACTGGATTAGAGGAGATGTGGTTTATATTAGTGACCTGAGGAACGCTCATGCCCCCTGGGAGAAGGCTGTTCCCAGGAATGGCAGTGTGATTAATGGTTTATTTACAGCACTGACATCAAGCCTGTCAGGACTCTTCATCAGTCTTTGATGTAAAACACACTAAGAGGCCCTAGGTCATTCTTATCTGTTCAGAGAAGAGAAATCAGAAAAGAGGTGTGGTTCAGTGTGACCACAATTCTGGTATTAATATTTTCCACAATGTTAACAACAGAAGAAAATTACAAGGTCACTTCTACTTCAGTGGCCTTCTGGTGAGAGAGTGTGACCACAGAGAGACTGTGGCTTCTCTTTTTTTGCTGGAAGCAGGGCAGCAAGAGAGCACTAGTGACAGGTAACATGGTAAGAACATACAGATGCCTACATCAAATCTGCAGGACATTGTGGGGGATAAGCACTTCAGTTCTTCACAAATCACAAACCAGGATGAATTTTTCATGTCCTAGGTGAAGTTGAGCTTAGACAGATATTTTTAGGGATTACTGTGTAGTCCCCAGCACTATCATGTATAGACATTTCGAATTTTCAATATTTAATACTTTATTTCAGAAAAGGCTTCTCCTCCTGAAACCGTCCTTCATTTTCTTGCTGAGTTGGCTAAGCACAGTCTGATTTTCCTCAGCTCCATGTTCTGGTAAATCCCACGCAGCCCACAGCTCTCATGAGCTGGCTGATCAGTGAGATAATGTTTAGGCAGTGTCAGCCCTTTCCCTCAGCCCACTGATGGGAACAGGCTTCCTGACACCCAGCACGTTTTGCAAGGGTAGCCACCTCCTTTTCTGCAGTAGCACAGGACTCTTGCAGGAGAGCTAGTCAGTGGCATTACACAGAACCGTGCCTGTGGTGCTTTGTTTCTGTACTGCCTTCACAGGACACTTGCTTAAAAATGACTAAGATGACTGAGAAGTTCTCCTGGGCCCAGTTGAAATAATAACTGGATGAAAACCAGTTACTGAATCCAAGCCAGATGAGAATGAAAATAATGCTGGAGGGGAAAGAAAACTTTGTTGGAGAGCCTCAGCTTCCCCAGAATTTCCCTCTCTTAAAAGGTCTGGCACTTGCACATCAGCATGTTCCAACCCACTTGGCTTGGTGTGGGCTCTTCACTATTTCCTGGTGCCTAAGCAGCACAACCCCATGAGATAGTTCTTCTGCATATGATAGCTTGGCAGGCTGCACTCTTTCTTTCTGGGTTAAGATCTACAGATAGCAATCTATGACTTGCAGGAATATGGATAGGATATATGTCTCTGAATCAAACTGTTGATCTTAACAGGACTCTGCCTTGTTCAAAATCCTGTTAGCAGGCTTGCTTGGCAGAGCTGGCTTCCCAGAGCATATTTTGTTGGGGCTGGCACACTCCTTGGCTTCTTGTAAAGCTCTGTATGGAAATCACTGTATGCAGTGAGGACCACCCAAAGCAAATTACTTCCATTAGAGCTAACAAGTCCTTAAACACAAGAGTAAGGCATGTACATGGAATGGAACCTAAAGGTTTCTTGACAGCAGGTGTTACTTATGGAAGCAAAACATCCTATGATGTAGTAGGAACAGACCACCCAAATAAAGCAATCAAGAAAAAAATACAGAAGCAAATTAAAGTTTGTGCACAATGAAAACAGAACTAAACAAAGCTGCACTTCTCTGCCCTAACTTTAATCCTCTAAAAGGTCTTTAGACATTGCAGTAGATGGCTTCCAGCTTGCATGTAAAGATCCTAACTACCATTAGGCAAATTATTGTAATTAGCAGTCTAGTTGATTTTACTTCCTGAAAGTGCATATTGCAAATGATATGTATATTAATTATTTGACATTTATTCTAGGTTTCTTAGGGGAATAATTCCCAGCTGTGAATCATTTGCAAATATTTAATTCCCAACATTTGACCTTTTTGCTGTTGGCAACTTAGATTTTTCTTTCTTAGTTGGATGCCCCTTATTAGAATAAACCTTATATGGCGTAAAATTATATGAGTGTAAAACCTTAGATGCCCAGTTCTGGTTAAGCAGGTAAAGAGAGAAACACTCAAACACTTCCACTAGAATACTGCTAAGAGTTATATACCCTATCAGTGTCAAAAATCCCCTTTTGATGCAAACATTTCACATACACGAACACATAAAAAGTGAAAATTTGCAAGAAGATGCAACTTGCTTTCAACATTTACCCTAAAAGCTGTAATATTTTCATGGCAAGATTTGATTTCCATTTGATTATTACAGTTCCATGTACAGAAAGACTGGAAAAGAAAGGAGAGGAAAAAAATACACAGAAAACAAACGTTTGTTGATGACTTTCCGTGTTTCTCTTTCCCCATTTCATGGAAGATTTGAGGTAACAAAAGTTTCTGTGGCTGGTGAGTCACAACCAAAAATCATTGTACTCAATACACTTAAACATATATTTTGCTATTTTCTGTCTCCCAGAAAGAGTTGCATCATTTTCTCATTTTATAAAACTTTCCCAAACTGCTCCCTTTGTAAAATGTGTTAAAAGGGCTTTTAGATATTTTGTAGTCAAGGCTCTGTCCCCTGTGCAGCATGCTAGTCCCAAAATATGCTTCAGTAAACTCAGAACCAAGTTAGGCAACTCTCAAAAGTACCCTTTCCCACTTCCTTTCTTCTCTCCCTCTCCCATCTCCATATAGGACCTCAAAAGCCTAAATTATTAAATGCTGCAGAGTTTGCTATTGGTGATACTGTACAGTATAGAAATCAGCAAAGGGAAACCTGGATTTTTTGGCACCTGTCTTGAAAAACACCCAGACCTGCATCCTGGTCCTCTCCTCCTGCTCTCACTGTTACTACCTGAGGCACATCCTTGGCTATGCATATCATGGAGCAGATTCTCCTAGAAGGTCTGATAAGGCACACAGAGGAGAGGGAGGTGATCAGAGACAGTCAGCATGGCTTCACTAAGGGCAGATCCTGTCTGACAAACCTA
>VWZO01009220.1:59502-76078 GCA_013396975.1 Bucco capensis | reverse complement strand
AGAGAGGTGATTCTGCCACTTTACTCTGCTCTAGTGAGACCTCATCTGGAATACTGTGTCTGGTTCTGGAGCCCTCAATACAGAAAGGACATGGACATGATGGAGCAGGTCCAGTGGAGGGCCATGAAAATGATCAGGAGGCTGGAACACCTCTCCCATGAGGACAGGCTGAGGGAGCTGGGATTGTTCAGCCTGGAGAAGAGAAGACTTTGGGGGGACCTACTAGTGACTTTCCAGTACCTAAAGGGAACTTCCAAGAAGGCTGGAGAGGGCCTGTTTGCAAAGGCCTGGAGTGAAAGGACAAGAGGCAGTGGTTTGCAATTGGAGATGAGTAGATTTAGACTTGATATTAGGAAAAAGTTCCTCACCACGAGGGTGGTGGAACACTGGAACAGGTTGCTCAGGGAGGTGGTTGGTGCCCCATCCCTGGAGGTATTCAAGGTGAGGCTTGACAGGGCTTTGAGCAACCTGATCTAGTTGGGGATGTCCCTGCCCACTGCAGGGGGTTTGGACTAGATGAACTCCAGAGGTCCCTTCCAACCCAAATGATTCTATGATTCTATGATCTCTTGGTTTCTGCCATACCAGCCAGAGAGATCCCTCAGCTCCTCTGGTGCCTACCAGCCTGTTTACCTGCTGGAGTGGACATCTGCAGCCTGAGCTGCTCGGTAGCTGTCTCCTACAGTACTTCAGTTGAAGTGTCCTGGGTGAGGAGCCACTGAGGATTAGAGAGTACTCAGGAACCTGCAGCCCACCTAGCAGCAGGGAAGCTCTGTCATTCGGGTGCAGGGACAGGGCATCCAGAACTGCTCTGGGCTGCTGACTAATGAATTCCCTGTTTTTGTCAAACTCCTTTCCACCTGCAGTGCCCAGGTAGAAAGCAGAGAATGTCCTCCTCTCGCCAGGAGAGCACAGGGCTCCTCACAAGGAGAAGCAAGTGATGTACTTGCCTGTTTTAGGTGACCAGCAACCCAGGGGTTAAAATGCAGCTTTGTCACAAGCTCTGTTTAGGTACAATTCAACAAATCATTAGCAGCTGAATTATGTCTGCTTCCTGGATCCCCTACTTGAGGATGCCAGCTTGCTGCATGACACACAGGAGCACCCACCAGTTTGCTGCTCTGGCTTGCTGGCCTGGAGCCAGCTCCCCACCCACCCTTGCCTACAGAAGGAGGTGCTCAAGCTTCTGTCCAGCAGTCAGTGCAAAGCAGGAAGAGGGGACTGTAGACTGTTTTACCTGTTGGCATAGGTTAATAGGATGGGCCACAGCTTGTTTCTAAAGCCTAATTTCTGCAGCAGTAGTCACAGCTTGAGCAAATCCCTTTACCTGTGCTTTGCCCCAAGCAGCATGTCGAATTTCTATTCCGTCTGCTGTATCCAGAATCTAGTATTGCTTCTTGAGTCTGACATAACTGCCTTGCATTGCACAGAGTTCTTACTGTGGGATATATTGCAGAGTCTGACAGTCCTAACATTGTATGTAACAGTTCTTCAAGTGCCAAATTTTTTTTTCCCAGTTTAACACCAGCAGATGTGCTCATATTTTTTTAAATGCTCTTTTAAAAAACAGCTACAGCTAATCTATTTTCAAAGCTGGCTGGCTAACTAATAAGTCTTTGTTTAAGAAGTGTAAATGTTTTCATAACTAGCCCAAAGAATAGCTGATAATTTTTTTCAGTTCTCCATCTATGAAGCATTTCATTAATGTTTATTGAATATTTACTGCCAGATTAATCTGATGATATGGTATGTTCTTTAAAAGTCTGTACATTCAACTGGAAAGTTAATGGTTAATAGTCAAGCTTTAACAAAGGCACAGATTCATTTTTGCAAGAAGGTGTTGCAACTTTTTAATTTTTTAGGTGTTGCAGTTATCAAATGCCTGTGGGTTTGGATGAGAAGCTTGAAGCATAGCTAAACTAAAACTTAAATGGATAAACACTGACAAACTGAAAAGCAGAGCAGCCACAATACTTCAGGCACAATATCCCTTAAGAGTCATAACAGGCTTCTCTTGAAGAGTGCATGTGTGGAGTGGTTATAATTCTTCTCCATCACAGTTAAAGACAACACTCCCATTGGCTTAACTGGGAACAGCATCAAAGCCAAGCAATAACATCTGATAATGAAGCAAATGGGAACCTTCTTGCACTGGGAGAAACAAGAAATGACAGCATACTGCATTGCTGTGTGTGAAGTTTTGTTTGACAAGAACTGAACGTGAGCCATCCAGTCTTGTTCCCTGCTCACAGAAAGAAGCAGTGCTGACACAGGAGTTTTTACCATACTTTGGAGTTGGTTCTCCTCCTTCCAAGTAGAAACGCAACAGTATTAAATAAATTAGTGTCTTTTTTTTACACACCATGCTGCAGAAGTAGTTTTTTGCTTCATTGTCAGAAAACCGCCATAGGCACAACAGCCCCTTGTAAAGCAGTGTAGTCTGTTTATCCCTTGTAAAGGACGGTGAGAGATGGAGATAAGGGATAAGCCACTTTCTGTTCCTACTCTCCCTTGAGCTAGGACACTTGGATCTAGCTGAGGGCACTCAAATCCTCTGATCTTGCCCACTGACCAGAGCCCTACCCTGGCCTGTAAGAAGTTGTTACAAGAAATGCTGCCTAGATCCTAGCTTGCTCTGTAGCATCTACCCACCTTGTCATGCCAATAATTGGGTATCAAAGTGAGTGTTACTCTAATGAGAATGTGTGCATGGGAAGTAGTTTGTGGTAGTGTAGCAGGCATGTCCTGCACAGCACAGTGGCACAGGAAGCCTAGCTGTCCTAGACACAATCCCTGCTCTGGAGGCACGGGACTAGAAGTCACAAGTGCCTAACAGCCACCTTCAAGACACCAAATTCAAAGTCTTGCCCTCTGTCTTCTCATGCTTTTGTTCTTGTCTATTTGTATCACAAGATTTAATCTGAAATTGATTTTACTAGTGTAAATTCTGATATTACTCAAGAGAACTGGGCCTTCCTGGCAATGGGAGAAGTGCAAAGTACAGCTAAGGAACAACATCTCAACATAACACATTACCAAGTCCTGAATCAGCAAAGGCGCAATGCTGTAATCAAGAACATCGCCTGTTTACTTCAGTGTGATTAATATCAATCATCTGTTCTTCATTTAATAGTTAGATCCTTGATAATAGGAAATTTCCTGGATTTATATTTGGAAATCCTATCTAACTCTCAGGAATTTACCTGCTGGCTCTTGACCTTGTGTGGCAACAACAACTGCTTTGGCACTGGCTTGGCCAGTGATAAGGCTGATCCAGCTGGAAGTACTGGACAGTCAGGAAATCCCAGAGGTGAATCAGAGCTGAAAATTAATTGCTTTTTAATTTAGCTCAGATCTACAGGCCATATGTGAGATAAAATAATGCCTGAGACATTAACAATGTTCCTGGTTATGCTAAACATTAAAAGGAATCTCTTAGCCTTATGCAAAGTAGGCCTTGGTCTTTGACATGGTAAAAATTACTACTTAAATGTGGTCTCTTTTTCATTGTCAACCTGAATTGTCCTTGCCTCTTAGCAAACTAATACACATCAAAAAGATTGATGGATTAAACATGGCCAGAGATAAGCCTGTTACACTAAAGCCCTTTAAAAATCAATCCATAGCTTGTAAAGGAGAAGATACCTGAGATACAAGCCTCAGGGAATATCTACAGGGTGCCGTGACCATCCCTACACCATGGCTGCCATCGCAGGCACAACTAGACTGGACATGGTAGCTCTGAGTGTCATGCAGGCCACAGCCAAAGCTGGACACTAGGGCCCAGGGTGAGCTTCTTGCTACCTCACCATCACCCAAACCATATCCTATGTAGCTAGTTTTAGCATTAAGAAAGGTGTGCTCTCAGATGACTTTACTGGACTATTTCCCTTCACTTCCCAGAGGTTTCTTTTGCAGTTTGTGGTCTGAGCTCAAACCTCGAAGCAACTGCCCCAGAGGATCTTGCCAGTGTCATCTTCCACTCATCTTGCCCCATGGAGCCTGACACTTCCCTGCAGCTCCGTGATGTGTGTTTCAGCATTTTTTCAAAAGGTTTTGAAGAACGTTTCACAAGTAATTTCCTTAGCATGTTGAAAAAAATACCCATCTTGTTTATCTGCTCTCCAAATTATTTACCACAACTGGTCAATTTAAAATATAGTTTACACAGTGTTCTAACAGTTTATTCATAATTTAAGGGTTATCTTTAGAGATTTTCAAACAACTGTAAACTTTTTTTTTAATAGATAATTATTTTGTATATAAAAATGTAAATGGATTGAGAGACAAGACATCCTGACCCTCAAAACAGGGCCTTTGGCAAAGAGAAGGAAACCACTATCTTGAGTCCAGAGCTGGCACTACCTTTCTGGTCCAAAGCACACACTGTGCCTTAGAGACCTGCACCTGGGGTTTGCATCCACTGAAAGTGGCACAAATGGAGGTCAGTAGAGATCTGATGCCTTTGAAGTCAGCTTTGCATGTGTTCATGCTGAAGCCAAAGGGACTGACTATATAGTGGGCTCCTGCTCCTCTGTTTGCAGCTATGACCAGGCAGCTGAGGCTGCATGTCTCCACTTCCATGCTACCTGTTAAACTTGTAGTGACAGATAGACCTTATAAAAAGCCTTTTAATCTTCTCTATAGTTGGGCAGTTAACCTGATACATCATGTTTTTCATAAGTCAAACTCTTAACTTGACCTCAAGACCTGCCCATATCCAGGAATGCAAGTATTTAAGAGAGTTTATCTTACATGTGGAGAATATAATATTGGAACCAACTAGAGGCAGCATGAGCAAACACTGCACAGCTCCCAGGCCCTGGTGTTCAGCCTTTTCCCAAATTACCCGGTTGTATTGCAGTTATCTGACTTCAGCTGACTGCAAATTATAGTCATCCGTCTCCTGCAATATGATGGCTCTATACAAGCTGTAAGTATTTTGATATTGGAAAACCAGATGAACACATTAGCTGCAAATAAGATACAGACCATGATAAACTCTTTTCAGGAAAATCACTTTAACGTCAAAGGCAAGCTAAAACAGCCCAACAAGCAGGCCAAGCAAAATGAAGTGAGAATCACTGATCTTTGCACAAAACTCAGAGACTTTGGGCAAGCATAACGGGTCTTGCAGTCTTGAGTCAACCAACAGTTAACTAAAGCAACAAATGATTTTGACTATCTCTGATGTTAGGTTTTCAGATGTAGGCAGCTTGATTTTTAGAAGGGCTTTCCCATGCTTTAAAAAAAAAAAAAAAGTCTCTTGAAAGTATGTCAGGTAGTAAAACCCTCACAGTGAACAAATGAAAATGTTTCCAAAGTAGAATCTGCAACTATTTAAATAAATAATATTAAAGTTTATATAAAAAAAAAATAAAAGAACCTTGCTCTTTTGGACAGTGTTTACATTTCACAGATTTGACTGATGAACTAGAATCTGATTGATAGTCTAAAAGTGCTCACCATATGTCCCTTCTCTGTATTCCAGGAGACTGGATAAACATACAATGCTTTTTTTAAATGAAAGAAATTTTGTAAGAGCCATGTTCATAAACCATGATAGTCTGTGAATAAAAGTGATTCATCTTCGTAGATATTCTTGTTTTTAAAAGCATGGTATCTTTTAATTTATTAGGGACATATAAGACTATTTGTTTGTTCCACTTCAGTCACATTTGTCTTTAGGTTTTTAAAGAAAAACAGGGCATTATTCTTGCCTGAGACTATTCTTCTGTCTTCCTTTTCCCTTGATTATTTCAGGATGGACTTCATGATGTAAATCATATTGGTGATTTTAATATGTAAAACAAAACAACAAAAGCGTAAAAATTCAGACACTGGCAGGAGCACACAGGGACTCTGAAGGGTGTAAGTTCATTAGTTAGGTTTTGTTTTTTTTAATTGGTTCTCTCTTCATTTCAAATGACCACTGGAATGTCATGAACATTGGGAAATCACTGCTTTTGCCTTGAAGGTATGTTGAATCTTTGCTGTGGAGAATGACCATAATGTTTTAAAATCTAACTGACCGTCAGCATTTCCAGATGTGCAAGGAGGACTAGATTTCTTTCTCAAAGCTCCTTTTCAACACACAGTCAGCCAGCAACACAGTTCATAACATATGGAAAAGGCACCAAGCGTCTGACCTTCTGCTGGAAGAGACCTTTACTTGAGATTTGTCCAGTGTATATCTTACATAGAAACTAGTGCTAAGTATACAAAGCAAAACCACATTTTTGGCTGTAGTGAAACAAATTGCAGCCCCTGACACTCCAAAAGAATGCAGGGTCCAGAAAAAGAAAGAGGGGGAAAAAAACAATGCATAAAATGTAAAAGAAATCCAACATGCCTAAATCTAAGCCCTAGCAAATATTGTATTTAAATTAAAATATCAAGGGAATAGTTTCCTTTCATAAACACAGTATTTCTGCTCAAGAGGTCCTGTACAAGACTCTTTCTGCATGTACAGTAACATTGATTTTCGCGATTTCTAGTTATTGTTGATTCTTTATTAGAAAACTAAAGGAAATAATATTTATTTTTGAGACCACAAAACCCTCATGCAAATCAAATTGTACACATGAATTGGTACATGTTGTATGTATATATTCTTTTACACATGTAGTGCAACCACTAATACCGTATTTCTTCCTTCAAAACAAGAGTCTTTTGTTCTCTATCTCTTTTACCATCTCTGTATAACAAAGCAATATACCTTTAAATGAGAAAAAAATCCCAAAGTAACAAGCAAACAAGAACCTAAAGCTTGATTTAGTGTTGTAATGTTATGGCAGTAAATGAAGATTCAGGAAATGTCCTACTCCAAATGTATAGCTAATAACAGAGACTTAAGGCACTGTTATAAAATATAAACTATTCACCAATTCTCCACTGGGCTCTACTCCAGGGAAACTGTATTCAACTTTGCAGCATTCTAATGCTGACAGAAATATAAATAAAGTAGATGTCTATATTGGAAGAAGATTTTGCTTTTCCGCATTGAACCTATTTCAGATAATTTATAAATTTTAAGTTAAAAAAAAAATTAAGAGTGATTAATACTTTCTTTTGCCAAACCCCAGGTATGATAAATGTATCCTCTCAGAAGAATATTTTAGCCATTTTTGTTTTGAAACTGCAATAGCAGAATTGCTAAAAGTATGAATTGCAACTTATGAACAATATAGGATGTTTAGCTAGTTCAGTTGCTTTAAAGTTTTCCTGCCAAGGACGATGCCTGTACCAGTCCAAGAAATGCTTGATTTTCTAGTGTGTGACATGTCATTTCACTTAATTTTGTGGCATGATTTTGCTCCAGAGCTCAGGAAGTACAAAGTAGTTACTTAGCTCTTCATGATTATTGCTCTTGCTGCCAGTAAAATGCTGTAGATCCTGTCTTAGACTCAGCCTTTTAGAGATGTTTGGAACAAATGTATTTCAAACTTTAAAAAGCTATTTTTACATTGGAAAAAAGGGTGTAAAAAAATCCTTTTATGTTAGTTAAACTGCATCGGGCTGGAGCATCTCCCATATGAGGAAAGGCTGGGGAAGATGGCCTTGTGTAGGCTGAAGAAGAGGAGGCTGAGTGGGGACTTTATCAATGTATGTAATACCTGAAAGGAAGGTGTCAAGAGGATAGGGTCAGGCTCTTCTCAGTGGTGCCAAGCAATAGGACGCAAGACAACAGGCACAAATTAGAACACAGGAAGTTCTACCTAAACATGAGGAAGAATTTCTTTACTGTGAAGGTGATTGAGCACTGGAATAGGTTGCCCAGAGAGGTGGTGGAGTCTCCTTCCCTAAAGATATTCAAAAACCATCTAGGCATAATCCTGAGTAATGTGCTCTAGGGGATCCTGCTAGCGGGCGTATTGGACTAGATGACCTCTGGTGATCCCTCCCAACCTTAACCATTCTGTGATACTATGTGATTCTCTGACTAGCCATTTGACAACAGCACAACTTACCTCTTGTTGATAAACCCTCCTTTGGCATTAGACTCTATTGAAATATATTCTGTCTTTCTACTACAAGTGTTACACTTACATATTTTTGTCTCATTTTGACTAATTTATCACCTGATGGCTGAAAATGTGAAATTATTCAAACACAGTGACTGAAAGACAGTTAATCCAAAATACTTACTGCATTTCCATTTTAATGTTTCAGGCATTTCAAATTCCTGTACATTTTGTAAAACCCTCGCAGATATTTCCTTTCTTTGATCAATTTACAGAGAAACCTCTTTGCAGAAACTCTCCCTTTATCTTCAAGATGCTAGCTCAGACAGGAGTTGATGTCCTCCTTTGTCTTTTCTGCATTCAGTATGGGGTTTGTCCTCAAAGAAAGGTTCCTTGTACAAGGCATGGCAAACAATTAATAATAGCTGTATCCTGAGGGCACTTGGTGAGGGGTGACACAGGCAAATGAAGCTGTAGCCACAGGGTATGTGAGAGAAGCACTCATGCACGAAGAGTGGGCAAGAAAGTAAGGAAGGAGCCCGAAAAAATCCAGGGGGTCTTCAGCTGTCAGGGCCAGTAAAACAGGGATAGGTTGGAATGGATTTGAAAAGGCCAAAGGCCAAAAGCAAAAGGTAGAAATTCTGGGTTGTTGTAGAGGCTGCTGAGTCCATTCACAGCTATAGGGAAAGGACAGAATAAGATTTGTTTCAGGCAGCCTTTAACTGAACAAAATATTTTAGTAAAGATGATGCCCAGGGGTGTTTGTAGATGATTCCCCAGAGGGGTGGCAGGATATAATACTAGGTCTTTATACAGATACCTTTCATGCTGCAAAAATCTGTCTGAAATTGATCCTTTCCTCACACTTTCTTGATTACTTACATTACTTCTCTTTACACTTGAAAAATGAAGAGGATGTAAAAATAGCAATATGATATGGAAATCATTAGGGATTGCCTATGTGCGTCCAAGAGAAAATATATAGCTCCTGGAACCATTTTCTATCTGCTGAAGTCATTATCTTGGTAGAAAGGGAGTGCTTGGGGATGAAGGGGTTCAGGTCCTTGGCCACAAAGTCCAGTGTCAGCTAGTGAGCAGCCCTGACTGGCTCCAAAGGGCTTTCCAGCAACTCCTTTCCGATTGAAAAGGTTATGGCTCTGGCATGAGATCTGTTTGATATCACGACATGTGAATGAGAATACATATCAGGCCATGGCAGAGCACACTAAAATCCACAGGGCACACTTCCCCCTATCGCAGCATGGTTTATGCCTAGCAGTAAAAGGATAATTGAAGACTGGAAGGATTAGAAGTGATTTGGTTTGGACATGACAATCAATGAAGATTTTTACTATTATTACTACTATTATGTGTGTGCAGAAAATTTTCCAGAGCAGCAAGCAAGGTCTGATGTTGTATTATAGCACAAAACACTCACACAATTTTTTGCCTTGATACATCCTGACAGCCAGCTTATGACCTCAGACTTGCAGAGATGGGACTGAAGCATGCATAGGGGTCTCAGATAAACTGGATGGGGTCTGGTATCCCAATTCAAGGGTCCTTTCTTTTTTCTCATTTTCTCATGACTCTGGCTGGCTTGGTGCTGTGTGTGGGTCAGGCCAGTGCAGGGAGGAGAAATCTGTCATTGCTGTTTCCCTGTAGTCGGCTTTGATCAGATGTTACAAATTTTTTTTTTGTAAACAAAATCATTACTAGCTCCAACATTGATCAGATAACTAGTTTAATTTGTATTTTGACTTTAAGGCTTCAAAATGCCATTTATCTTAAATACGCCTCTGATCTTGTTTTTCTGAACGTGCTAAGCTTTTCCCTCCAGTCATACCCTAAATCTCCCAGTCTTTTCCTCCTTTGGTCTAGGGTCAAGTGTCTTGGTGGGACAACTGGTGTGGGCTCCTGCTCTGAGCTTGACATTCAACATTGCCCTTGGAATGCTAGATAACCATCACCTCTGCCATGGTGTCCACATCTGGAGATGGAAAGAATGGAAGTTTCCTACTCCTGTAAAGCATTTTGAATTCTCTGATATCTCTCTGCAAAAGAATGGCTTCCCCAAAAGCAGATGTCTAGTAAGCCTAATGTTTGCAAAATTCTTCCCATTGCCCACAACAAGCAGCAATATTTATTGTAACTGTGGTTGCTAGGATGTTGCCGCAGGAGAATCTCTGTCCTTTAATTTAGTACTAAGATCATCACAAAGACTGCAGATTCCTTTTGATTACTCTTTTTGCTTTGCACTCTTTCATTTTTTTTTTTCATTTATTTACTTTTTCTTTTTGGAGAAGATGAACCAAAGTCAGTGAATGCCTGCCTGAAAGAGGGATTAGGGACTGTGGGTTACTGGGCTGAAGCCTAAACTGGCAGGGAACGAGGAACATGGTCTTTTGACCTGAGTACAAACCAATTGGTTCCTGTGGGAAACAGCAGCAGTGCTCACTGAAGTGGCTTTTAAGAATTGGTTCAGAATACGTGTTTTAATAGCCAGTTACACCACACCTTTTTCAGTACAGCTTTCAACCCTACTTCACAGAAACCCTACAATAATGCAATGGCTGTAATTAATTCTATCAGCAGAGTTGGATTGTACCTAAATTACTCAGTATTCTTCTGGTCCTTCTTACTGAAATGTGCAATGGTAGCTAATACCAGTGAAGAGCTTTCCACTTTGCTTGCTAAAAAGAACTGATTTTAAGGTTTGACTGCAGCTATAAGAAGTTTTGTAGAGCACAGAGTAAATGCTTAATATTAGGATTATAAAATGATCTTTCTGTAACTCATATCTAGGAACCTAAACATTAACATAGAAGCTTAACTTTCATGACCAATGTTTGAAAATAATAATACTGTACTTTCATGTACGCTGATCTCTTGTACATTTCAAAAACACATGCTTTACACCCGCAAAATATCGATATGCATTTTCTGTGCAATCATAAGACACATTATCCATTGTGAAGACAGGATTTTGCAGAGTTGCTTAGAAAAAAAAAAAAAAGGACCATTATGTCTCTGAAGCATGTGATTTTTAAAAGAGTTTTAATGTGGTTACTGTTAATCATGGTAGAAGCCCTGCCTCCAATTTACTGTTCAAAAGGGCAGGAAATTCACAGGTACCACACAACACGAAGTGCAAGTTTCCATCATCCTCTTAAACTTTCATGGAGCATTTACTTCACTTCCCAAATCCTAGGTTTTCGGACTATAAAATGTGCTTTCTAAATAAAAGGGTCAGAAAGGTGGTTTTCAAAGCTTAAGCAGTGCAGAGCTCTCTCAGGCATGATGATCCACCACCTGAGAATGACGCAGATCTATTCAGGCTTACCTTTCCCTAAAGTCAAGAATATCATGGCTTTTCTCCTTACCAAAAAGGCATGAAGTCATCTGTTTTACTTAAGAGGTTACTTTGTGGAAGCCAGGCCTGTTTCAGAAAAAGTCTTTTGGTGCTGCAGTACCAGAATCTGAGAGTCCCAGATCAGCATGTATTTCACATGAGGAGAATCACATATAACTATTTAATCTGCTATAGGAAAGAGTCTTCAAGGTTATGTACTTCAACATTTTTAGGTGCTGCTGCTACTAGAGAAACTAAGGCAGAAAAGCATGCTAAAAAAGCAGCAGTATCAGCACTGTCCTGTTAATTTCCTCACCAGTTGTTTTTGGTTGTAATTGTGGCAGCACAGCAGGGTGGGAGGGGAGTAAGCAATATTTTCAAAGGACTGGTTAAATTTTAAAAGACCAATTTTATTGCACAATAAAGCAAATCTTAATTTATCTCCAGGATTTCACATTTTTTCATCGTCAGCAAGTGCCTTTTGTATTCCTCACTTTCCCAAAGCCCCATCATGACTCATTAAAGAATTCTCTTGCAACAAACTGCTTGCCATTGTTCATATTTGGGGTCAAGTTTTCTAAAGCACCTCCAAGCAAATTCACAAAAGACAGGGCCTCTGCTGTACCCCTTGTTAAAGTATCTCCCTGGACCCACAGGCATTGGCTGGGTTCTGGGATGCCCACACAGTGAATGGGAAAGTTGGTGCATATGAGGAGGGATAGGCAGAGGTGAGAACACAGAGCTGTGAGCTGAGCACCAGGCAATGCTGAGAAGAGGAGCAGAGCTTAAAATTTTGCCTCTGAGTAGTCCCTTCCTCTTCAAATTAATTAGTCCTGAGCCCTCCTTACAAGACAAGTAATAGAAGACACTTAATGGCAGCCTAGGCATAAAGTGATTTCAAAGTTGAAGAAGTACCAAGACATTATTTTTTGTCCAGAATCATTTATGGTGGTTAAATTGCTAATAATACAAAATGGGATTCAGTAAATATTGACCTCATTTTAAGAGCAGTAGTGAGCTGTCTCTGGATCTCATGAGAACAATGAAGTGCTTTTCTGTTTGTCAGTAATCAAAGGGATAAGAAAAAAATAAGGCAGAAGAAGAGCTTTTCAGTTTGGTTTCCTACAGAAATGAGGCAAAAAGGATCTCAGCCTGCCAGATCTTATCCCAACACTTATGAACCCACAGACTAATTCTTACCAATTAGGCAAAAGAGATTTTCCCCCTAAGCTTTGTGAAAAACAACATCTGAGCAGAGGAGAAAGACCCCATTAATGCTTCAATTCATTAAGGAAAACTAAGCTGCTCTCCATTGCTGTTTGGCAGCAGACAGCTGTTGCCAAGCCTGCAGGTACATCTTGGTCAGCTGGCCAGCAGTATGTGGCTTCAGGTTTCCATGTAGCCACCCAGATTCACACACTTGTGCTCCATAGAAAGGAGCGTGGGGTGGAAAGGTGAGGCAGGATACAAATATGGTTTTATCCCTTTCACTACTTCACTTCCGGTAGATACTTCTTGACTGTCTGCAGGGATTTGAATCCCACTGCCTATAATTTCTACTGTATTTTGGAAATCCCTTAAGAAAAGTAGAGTTGTGCCATTCATGGTAACTAATTGTAAACTGGTAAATTTGATATTAGTTTTGTCAGTTGCCTATTCAGGCAACAACAAAAGGACTGTTCTTACAGCTAGTCAATGTGATTTCAGAAAAAAGTAGGACTTGTTAAATGCTCCTGATGTCAGAAGCTGGAGAGACAAGGGTTGATTGAGGCAGAGAGCTCTTCTAACACCACATAGAGTCCTGATTACAAAGCAGTGCTTTAGCATATATAGCAAGACACTTAACAAGTGACTGAAGATATGGCTAGCTGACAGATCTCAAAATGTCTCATCAAAAGAGAATTGTTGCCACACAACAGGGACCAGTGTTAAACACAGTGCTATCTATTGAGGTCATTAATGACCTTCAGGAAAATATTAAATTTCTGCTGACAAAAGTTTTGCAAAGATTAGCATGTTCAGTCTCATAGCATGATAGTAAGTGGAGAAGAATCACCCTCACTGGACCTTTTTTAATAAGTGGCTAGGCTAGTTCTGTTTGGGGTGGTTCAGTAGTCCTCTCTCTGTTTATAGTGGGGGGCAGTAGACTTGACAAACCTTTGAGGTCCATTCCAGAGTTACATGTCTGTAGTCTTGAAGGCCTGAACCATGAAGTAGCTATATTAGGCTTATCATCTATGACTTAGATTTTCTCAAAGCTTTCCATAAACTTAATGGTTTAAAGTGTGCTAACATCCAAAAGTAAGAAGTCACACACAAGCATGACACATGTAGAGGTCATTGTTCATGCTTAGTCTTCGTTGCCACAAAAGGAGGCTGTGAGAGCCAATGGGTATTTCTTCTAAATGATGGCTTTCCTTTAAGCTATTAAATAGGACATTATCCAAAGAAACAAAGAATAGACATATCCTTTCCACTTCTATTTTTAAGCAACACCCTTGAGTAAAGTATTGCCAAATCAGAATGTCTTTTTTACAGAGACAAAATATATACAAGCTTGTATAAGCAATTCCTTCAAACCTGACAATTTGTTAATGCATGAACCACCATTGATCAGAGTTTGGATATTGGGTGGTCTCCCACAAGACAAGAAAGGATCTTTGCGCTCCTAGCCTGACTCCAAAGAGTTGTGTTTACCCTGCTGTTGTTTTGCAGTAGGGCAGCACTGCTGAACAGCACAGTTTATAAACCCTTACACACTGGTGGGTTTGGCTACCTCCATTCAGAAAGGGAAGGGCTGGACACTTCCATTACTTGGATGACCATTGCCAAACGTTTTATCTGATGGGATCCTGGCCTCAGTCACAGAGGGGCTTCTTTCACAGTCACACATGAAAGGAAGAAGGCATTTTGGCAATTGCAGATATTTACCCATCCAACCCCACTGAAGGGTCAGAAAAACTATGAACCATTCTCACAGCCCAAATAGGGACCCTCTCAGTAGTTGGTAGAGATTTAGGCAGATTTTTATGCAAAATCTTTCTGTTGCCGCTTTTTCTGCTAGATTTTCCTGAGACAGAGGAGCAACTGCCTGCCATAGGGAGCTTTTTTGCACTGATGCAGATTGATTTTGCATACAGGCAAGAAGCTGCTTTGTTCTCTGAGCCAAGCAGTGCAGGGGAATAAGCGCCCAAAGCATAAGAAGAAAAGCTTCAATTGGCTCCCTGGGGATGCAGCATTGCTAACACCTTCTCAGGGTGAATCACTTGCACACATATGTGTGCTAAAACAGGCTGCTTCCAGAAAAGAGAGAAAAACAGCTCTGCAGCATCTTGTGACAGTGATTGAGCTTAGATGTTGGAGCAGAGTGAATCCCCATTTGGAGGCTCTGGGGAGAAATGAGTAGCTGTTGCCTCACCTCCAGAGCATGCATTATGAAGTCTTCCAACTCTGTCTGATACAACAGCAAGATGAAACTACTAGACAGAAATAGTGAGTCATCAAACCCTAGTAAAATGCATGTGTTACACAGCTGTGCTCTCAGCCAGCCACTTTCTTATCAGCATGTCTTAAGGCTGTGTTAGATACTCTAGAAGCACAAAGAAGCAGTTGCTTGCTCTTCCTGTCCAAGTGGATGCATTTCCCTAGACTGGCTGCAGGAAGTGTCTGGTCAGGTCCAGGCAGCCATGGTAGACCAGCAGTTTGAGAAAGTACCCTGCATTACTTCAGTGTTAAAACAGCAAAGTCATTGAAATGGTTCAGAGAATGACTTCAAAACTATTGGGTGTTTTTTCAAAACCAGATGTTCAGCAAGTGATAGGCTATTATCCCTAACAGCAAAGAATTTACTTGTTTTAGATTTTTTAATTTGTTTTTGTTTTAAAAGGCATGATATTTATATCAAATGCTCACCCACGAGAAATATTAGAATGTCATGAAGCTTGTAAAATCAAACACTCAAGAAATACCATGAGTCAAACCGCAGTACATTCAATTCATCTCCATTGCAAGTATGCATGAATTATAGTATTTAGTCACATGAACTCCAAAGTTTCTCCTCCTAGTTCAGAGCGTATGGTTCTTCCTCAAGTAACATTACAGCTTCTTGTCATTCAGTACTTATGTTATAGAGTATGTAAATGGCTGGAGGTATCCGTCTTTTTCCCCTTTACCCCCCCAATTGTTAATGCGTTTGTTTGTAAACTCTCGGTGGGAAGTAGCCCTTTCCATCGGCTGAGCTGCGCGGCTGCGTGGGTAGGAGCGGAGCCGAGCCAGCTGCAGGTCACCACGGCGACCCGCACCCCTGCCCAGGTGGTGCCCACCCGGTGTGGAGGCGCAGGGGCTGGAGTGACAGCCCCCGGCAAGCATGGAGACGGGGGGACCATCAGGGCCGGAAATGGTGCACACCCCACCAGGTTCCGGGCAGCGGCAGACCCCGGAGCGGTGAGCAGCGAGCAGCAGGAAACCCCGGAGCAGCGAGCGGCGACAGCCTCCGGCAGCCCACGCCTGCAAGTTCCCCCCCGGAGCAGTGAACAGTGACAATTTGCACCCAGGAGCAGCTGCAGGCATGATAGAAGAACCGGCAACGCAGTGGCGATGCAGCCATGGCATGCCAGGGGGAGGAACTTCCTCAGCGAGGACTGCCGGGAGCCCTTGGTGCTGCTGGGAGAGAGAAGGAGATGGTGAGAGGGAGAAAGCGTGCTCTCCTCCATTTTGCAGCAGTCAGACCACCTCTTCATCTCTCATCCATTCCTCCACCCATCATCACCATCCACCACCCGAGTTTCCTTCACCTTGCATCTCATCTGCCACCTCACCTTAATCAGACTGCACCCAATCAGGTTTTACTGTGAGTGGGGGGGTGGCCAGTGGTGTGAGGGGGGAATCAGGAGGGTTTGTATTACCCCGTATTTTCATTGTTATATATTTTTCTATGTTAAAAAGTTATTCTTTATATATCACTCCCTGTGTGCAGTGGTTCCTTTTCCTTTTGGGGAAGGGGGAGGTTCTTAAAGGGGCCTTCTTCCGAATTTGTCCTCTCAAACCAGGACAACTTATCATTCTGTCTTATTTACTACATGGTATTTAAGATCTGCTTTGAAGAAAAAAACAGTTTTTTCCAGGCATGGTCTGGTGTTTGTCATTAGGGTAACTTGGTGTTTAACAAGTATTACCACAGCTATTATTTTGGTATTCTGTTGAAATAAATGTTCATTATGATTACCCTGGGGGGGGGGGGGGGGGGGGGGGGTTAAGGAAA
>VWZO01009220.1:41114-59365 GCA_013396975.1 Bucco capensis | reverse complement strand
GGGGGGGGGGGGGGGGAGGGGTAAGTTAACGAAAGAAAGGCAAAAGAGCAAAATCTGAGGATCAGAAATCTTCTGGCATAGGGGTCCACTTTACAAATTCACATGCAACTCAGCAAACAAGCAGCTCAAAGCAACTTAGATCAGGTACCTAAAAAAAGGGGATATGCAGTAGCCCTCCAGTGAAGAGTTTAGTTCCGCTAATCTAGTATTATCTGGGAAGAAGTGGATAGTAAAGCTGATTTGCTGGCTGATATTCTGCTGCATTGTGCGTAAAACTAAACTTTTTAATCTGCAGTCCCCAGCCTCATCTTCCACAGTGAATTATTTTCTTTGCACTGACTGTGATAAGGGATTGTGCAGAACAAGTTCTCTGTACTCATGTAATTGCAAGACAGTATCCCAACAAAAAGCGTAACAAGAACTGCTTTAGGCTTGTAGAGACAGCCTCATTTCAGGCCTCAGCTGACACTGTCAAACTTAACCTTGTAAATACTGGACTTTAAATTCTGGTCTTTATTTGTTTCATATATAACCTTCCACTTTGCTTTTAAAAGAATAATTCTACCCTGAAAGGTTTTGCAACACAGCATCATACTGACATTTATTTGGCACCTGTGCTGCACCTGAGGCCTTAGAAACTATTGCACAGATCTGTGGCACTTTAAATAACTTAGCTAGTGACCAATAGTGATTGATGCTGTTTGTAGGGACCTGGATGAAAGCAGAGGGAGAAGCCACCTGCCACTGACTCCTTCCAGCAGAGGGATGGTGAACCTCAAGCAAACCTGGCTCTATCCTGACTTCAGAACGAGGAGATGCTCTGGTAAGCAACACCTCTGTAGTCTAGTATTTCTCCTCTCTGTCCACTGATACCTATCACTTCTGCCCCTTTCCTGCATTCTTTGCTTTCCTGTTGCTACCTCCATTCTCAGGATTCCCACCTTTGCAGTCGTGGCTTTGGTCTGTCAGGTCCCATGCTCCTGTGCTCTTGCAACACAAATCCCAGTCATTCCCTCAGAGCGAGAGGGTTTGAGAGTTATTCCTAGAAAGTGTTAAATAGCAGAGTGGGGTTTTTAATATGGGCTAAAAATGCTTTTCCCTCAGGCTTCGTTCTGAGAAGTGACTGAAATATCTGGGCCCAAACTTTTCAAAACTGTTTGAAGCAGAGTTCAGGCTTAGTTTCCCTCAGTCCTGTGACTGGTGTTTGTTGTTACTGTCTTAAAGGTGAAAATGGTCACCTGCAATAGGTTTGGGAAAGGACTTAGAAATGTTAAAGACAGGTCAGGCTAATCATGCAGTCTGTCCTCTATATACACAAAGAACTTAAGGTGTTTATATTTCCCAAAACAGTGCTTGTCAGCATAAAGCGTTTTCATGCAAACCAGTATCTGTGAAATCTACCATAAGTGCTTTTGTAGGATGATTTAACATCAATAACAGTTCCATTTCATGCCAAAAATATTTATACTTTGTGATTGTAACAAGCTATGCATTAATCAAGGACAGCTGAGAAAGTATGATGGGCTGGAGAAGCTAGATCAGTGTTTCTCCTGGGAGCACAGCAGGAGCTATAGGCTGCCGTTAGACCCTAGAATTTGGGGGGAGGTGGACCTTTTGTCTGATCCAGTATGGCAGTTTGTACAAAAGAGAGATTTTGATGAAGCAAATCAGGAGATGGAAAGCTTTAGCTCCTTGAAGGTGCAGTAATAGCTGAGGAGAAAGGCAATGGCACTGCACTCCCTTTCATCAAGGCTCAATGAGCGACACTTAAATGAGTCAAGCAATGCAATAGCTCTGATGACTCACAGCTCAAGACCTAAAATCCTGGAGGCTTGGATTGGGAACAAGAAGTTAAATTGAAAGGAAGATGCCTTCTAATTTGAAGTGATGGCAAGCATCATCATTTTTCCAGAAAGACGTGATGAAGTAACTAATGCTGTACTGCAACATACCTAATCTGCTCCTTCTCTCGAGTGATTTTTTTAAACATTCTGTCAACATGATGTGTTTTGTGGCTCCTCCTCATTTATACATACAAAAGGGCAGTTTATATTCCCTATGTAGGACTGTTCTTGTTTTATTGTGCCAGCTGCTTGCAGAAAGATTTAGATAGTAAATAACTGAATAATTTCATACTACACAGCAAAAAGATATGTGTGAAACATATTTTTTGCCCTGCTGACTTTAATTTACTTGGTCACAATGTCACAGGGGACTAATTTTGCCATTTTCTGGAGGCACCGTTACATTATTGTTGTGTATGTCTGTCTGGTTTTATCAGCTGCATATGGCATCATGTCAAATAATCTGAAGTGACATGACTAGTAGAGTCTGATGGGATGCTCTGGGAGAGCCTCTGAGCTGAGATGTCATCTTTAATGCATCTTACAAGGAGTTTGGGAGTGTGCTTTGTTCATCCTTACCATTCCCTGTAATTAGTGTGCTAAAAAGATCCTGCTCCTACTGTGATTGTCCTGGGAAACAGTTCATTCATTTGCTGCCCATAATGTGGGCCATGTCTCTTGAGTTATGATGTCCAGAGGGCAAAACCAGCCTCTGTAAGCATCAGCATCTTCTTAAAGCAACCACAGAGATATCCTGAACCTTTTCCTTTGGAATGTATGTTGCTTTTGCCATTTATGCAAGATTTCAAATGTTTAAGTCCTTCTGACTTTACTGTCTCTAATTCATGGCCAGAGACTGCCCAGCTTTCTGCCTGGACCAAGAAGAGAGTGACTGATAGCTGTTCAGGCTGCTTGACCTGAGGATGTTTGTAAGGGCTGTGTACTCAGTGTAGGGCTGCAGGAAGAGGGCAGCCCCAAAAATGCATCAAATCTCTTCCCTTTGCCCTCATCCTTGACCAATATCAAAGATGAGGGAGTCAGCAGCAAGGTAGCTGTCACCCCCTTGGTGTTGGGGAGCAGAGCACTGGTCCTTGGCCTAGTGGCACCTTGATCCTGTGCACTGATGCAAGAACACTACATCTCTCTCTGTGAGCTGAAGCCTATCAAAATTACAGTAAATTACTGAAGGCCAGTCTCGTGGGCTGGGGCACATCTACCTCCAAGCCAGACAGCACATATCCCCTAATGCTAGTGGGGAAGGCTAAGATTAACCAGGTACTTACAAGCAGCTCCTGAATGAGCCATGGCCAGAAGCCCATGATGAAAGACAGCAGGCTGCAGGTCGGCTAAAGCTGCCAACAATCCTCCTGAGCAGGAAGAAAACACTTAGAGCTGTCAGAGCACTTAAAGGTACAATACTGCTCTCTAGGCTGGGCTCCTTTTTTATTTTTTATTTTTATTTCACCTCCCCCCCCCCCCCCCCCCCCCAAGAAATTCACACTAGAAACGATAGGTTCCTGTGAAAGGTGCTCCAACCCAAACCATTCTATGTTGGGGATGTCCCTGCCCACTGCAGGGGGGTTGGACTAGATGACCTCCAGAGGTCCCTTCCAACCCAAACCATTCTATGACTCTAACCTGAGCAGTGATACGAGTTTTTAAAAGATCAAGGCTGCAGTGTGACTGAGAAGGGATTGCAATAGGTCAGGCTGTGCTGCTCTCAGCTCCAGTGCTCACTCACTCTTTACTCCTGAGTTTCACCAAGTCATTTAAACCATTCTACAGCTTCACTGCGGCAGGATTTAAAACTTTTTTCAGACTAAAAGCCTCCTTTCCTAAGACTGTAATTTCTAAAAAATGAGGAATTACGTGAATCTTTATAGGTATTGTGGCCAAGGCAGCCAGCACTTGAAGTTAATGACTGCAAGAGATCAAATTTGTTACAGTCTTTGTTTCTCTTTTTCTAGAATTTATTTACTTTGCACCTTTGAATTGCTGGGGGCAGGGAAATACTGGCTCAGCTGATTTCTGAGTACTGTCAACTGCAATCATACAAAAATATTGCCATTTGAATATAGATGTTACAAAGTTTTGTCCAGACAGTCATTGTGCTAGTAACTTTTCCTATTCCTACATGTCTTAACAGAGGAACAGAGGAAACATTTACACTTCTTTAATAGGAAAATGTGATGGCTAAAACACATCTTGGCAGGAGAAGTAGGGATAGGTGTGTAAGTTAAATTTCTTTTAGCCGTCTTTATATTGGCTGATTGTCAAGTTGACTTGCTTCCACTTGCAGTTGAGTACAGTACTGGAAATTTATATGTATGTCTATGTTCATGCATGTACGTACATGATACGCATATATTTTTTGACAAACATTATGTTATCACTGTAGAAAATAAAAATACAGCTGCAGCAGATTGTGTGGTGGAAGATGGTTGGTTTAATTTTGTCACAGAGTGTTAGATTGTACTGCTGAGTGGTAGGACAGGCTTATCAAGAGACTACCACCTCAGGTCCATTTGTATTTATTATTTCTGATTCATTGTATGTTGAGGGAACTGGAAAAACATATCAAGATACAGTATACAGGACAAAATAGCAGCTAAAATCCATTTTCCTGGAATTGTTTGGCTCTATCTCTTGAGATAGTTCATGCTGAGCCATACATCTAAGGCTTCAAAATTTGGAGTGATTTGGATATCGTGCTGAACTGCAATGAATTCATGAGGCTACCTCCTTATCTGCAGGAGGCAGATAAGAGTCTTGCAGAGAAGACAACAGACTGTATTTTGGCCCACGTGGTGAGCAGTCAGTGCCTTGTACAGCAGGCAGGTCCCCAGGTAAATCAGGTTCTTCTAGTCACCCTCCTGCTGCTTTCATACTGACTGCTGCCCAGCTTTGGATACCCAACCAATGAAAACCAGAAAAATTACACAGATTTTATGGTCTCTTCTCTACTGCACTTTTGATGTACCAGGCTGGAAGTCAGTATTTTGGGGGGTCTGAATTCCATTGTCTGTAAACTAGAAACACCACCTGTAACCCTTATGATAGTTTCCCAAACCAAGTCCTTAACCTGGAAAGGATTTTGTGTGAGTGTAGCTGTCCTGCCTGTACAGGATGAGATTGGTAGCATCCACTCACAATTTCAGTATTTTACATGCAGTTATAGATACTTGTGTTTTGCCAAGCACAAGCACAATGAAGAATTTGAAGTTTAGAAGACTAAACCACTTCTTGAAATGGAAGTCTCAACTATGTAGACTGCAATATTTGAAATTCAAATTCAGCTCTTGTTCTGGCTGAGGAACTCCTCCAGCCAAAGCACTGCCACAATATTGTGGAATAGATCAGAAAATAACTAACTCTATGGAAGTTTCTGCTGGTGAAAAGTGCAGGTTTTCTGAACTCTTCAGAAACTGATTTTGTTGGGAGCAATGGGGACTTTTTTTTCTTCCTCTAAGCCGTTAGGAAAATTTACTGGTTTATTTAGGGTATTTCTTTCACCATCGATGTCAAAGACCTCATCTGCTTGTGACTGGGTGTGTGAGGTTTGTCCTTGATTAGGATGGTAGCTCATCACTCTCTGATAAGTGAGTAACTGGAGACTGAGACCACTGAGACAGCTTTTCTTAGTGCTGTGGAAGGGTTTGCCTTTGCAATGCATGTGATGAAAATGAAGCATTTTGTGTGCCTCTTTCCATACTGTGAAAGACTGCCCACTTAGTCTGAGGGCTGGCTTATGAGACTAAAATAAGTATTTCCATGAATTTTTTCAACCTAGGGTCTATAATAATGGTATCGTCAAGGCATCCCACAACATGTACATGGCCCCTCCAGGTGCCTTACTGCTGCTGGATATTAAAGCAGATCCTCAAGGCACCTCATCTGTGGTGAGCTACAAGGTTGTATTCCCCACCATCAGTTGTTGGATAGGTTATTGCAATCCACATCTGCAATTTCTGGACTGGGCAACAGACACTCAGTCCAATGAGGAATTTTTCTTCCAGACCTAAATTAGGCCATGACTGTCCCAGATTCTCTCATTTGTCCTCTAGCAGTTTGGATTGCTGAGGGAACATCACCACAGCTCTCTGCTCATCGCACTGGCCTCTGCACAGCCACAACTGTAGCTGTTTTTTGGTTTAACACTTTAGTAGAGCTGTCTAACCTTGAAGCTTGTATTCTTCGGTGACCATCCCCAGCAAGTTGAGTCCTTTGGCATCCTGCACTGGGGTTTTGGGAGTTGAGAAGGAAGAACAAGCTGCTTCTGAGAGCTCAGCTGGTGCAAGCATGAGCCATCAAGGCTTGCTGCTTCACTGGGACTGGCTGGGGTGGTAGAAAATAAAAAATACAAAGCGTCCTTTCCTATCTGCAAAATTATTTGTAAAGATACACACACATGTAAGCTCAATCAGCACACAGAACGTTTCAGCAGTTAGCCTTGGAAGTTTTATGATTCCTTGGCTTGTTTTTCAGCCTTTCATCTATGTACATTGAACTATCAGCCTACTGTGTCCTCTGTTTTCCTCTTGTGAGTAGGAAGAAGCCAATAAACTATTCTATTGAAGATGAGAAAACAGGGGGAGGGTAGAGAAAAGCAAAACCCTATTTTGAGTGCAGTTGTTTCTGTCCTGGTGGAGGTATGTGAGACTCCTAAGTGTGATTCATCATGAGAGCTCAGCAAAGTTTAGTTTCTGTCAGTCTCTGAATTCAGAGGTCACTGCAGGAAAGACTGCCTAAATCTGGACTTGTGCCCTTCTACTGGTGTGGCAGCAGATGGCCTCTGGAGTCCTCATATATTAAATTACAAGTTGATGCATTGAAGAATAAAGTTCTTCATGTGTTTGCATATTAATTGCCATTTGTGAGAGGGAAGGGAGGAATGAAGTAATCCTCTATCTATAGAGGATAAAAAAACATCAAGTAATAACAGGACAAAGGCCACTGCCAGCTCAGCTTAGCTGTAGCATATGATCTGGTGGTGCGCAAGGACTATTCAGGTATTTCTGAGTTTGTGAATAGTTGCAGTTTCCATTCAATCAATACCTTGCCCTGTTAGCTAGAGTATCTGGTATGGCACTACAATCAGATGCTTAATTCAGCTTTAATGTCACTTCAGTGGAAGGTTAGAGATCTATTTGTGAACATCCTGGTAAGTCACCTGCACTGAATTTGGACTGTGTGTGGAGGCACAGACACAGACAATCACAGCAAGGCTCTGAGTGTTCCTCTGATGTTCCTTAGATTGGGTTACATTGAATTTGGCTTGGCTCAGAAAATTTTTGGCATCCATTTAACCGGGTTTCCTGTAACTTCTCTTAAAATTGTTTTAGTGTTAAAATCCTTGTTTTAGAGTCTCTCTCCCCCTAAATTATGTCCTTTTTTCATTCTTATGGTATGGTATTATTGTACAACGGTAAGATGTTTGAAAAAACTTACCAGAATATAAAAATAGACTTCAAGCGACTTTATTTTTCTATGCAGTGCTTTATATTCATGAGCTATACCTAAATGAGGAGTTCTGTTAACTTTTTATTATAAATATTTGTTAATTACTTAAAGTCTACTAACTACTGAGAAACATGTACACTTATATAAGTAGCATTGCACAAAAAGTGCTTATCTAGAAAGGAATCCACTTGGACTAGAAAATAACATGCACCTAAATGTGTCATTCATCTAGAAAGCATCTTCTCCTTCCTGTTTTGAAGAGAACTTCGTACTTCCTGCTTGCAATTGAGCTGTTGTTCTTATTTTTAGTTGAGATAGACAATTGTTTTCTCTCAACACTCAGCAAATTAAATGTCTGTGTTTAATAGGCTTGTGCATTGGTACAAAATAGAAATATGTGGTGTGTCCACAGCAGATATGACACCTCTGGTTTGACCAGCATAAGGACAGAGCCAGGTTGTCAGCCTCTTTCAGAAAGTGCTGTATCTTTGGTTAATCATTTAAAAATGTGTGAGGTGTTCCTGTGTGCCCGTGTGCATGAATGTGAAATCTGTTCTCATGAGTCAGACCAAATTTTGTATGATTCAGTTCATCTGAGCAATTAGATGGCACAAGCTCAACTGCCAGTCCAGTAAGTCCTAGATAAAAGAGACTGGCCTTTGCTCTAGAAGCATTCTCAAAATGCTAAGGCAACATTTTTGAGAAATGTGACTGGAAGACTAGTTGTGAACACACACCTCCAAAAGCCAATGTCTGTGGCACGAGAGCTGTGATTGTTAGCAGTCATCATCCTCCAACAGAGTGATCTCCTTGCTTGCAAAATGAACTCTGTGGAAGTATTGCTTGTTGAGGAGACTGCCCTAAAATCCAGACATCTAAATCTAAGTGAAAACACCATTTATGTTTCCTGATCTTCTAGAATAGACTCTAATCTAGTCCCACTTGTCCTCAGTAATTTTTCTTTGGCAATGACATTTCCAGGAATCATGTATAGCTGCACAGAGCACCACCTCTGTGTTTGAATAGGAGTTGAAATACAGCACTCAAGCCTCCGAAGGTGGACTATTTAATCCAAACCTGTTTACTCAGATGTGAGTTCAGGATTTATAGCTCCATTCTGTAATCATGCAAAAGTTTGTTTTTGTTGGGTTTTTGTTTTGTTTTGTTTTTTACTGTGAGCGTTTCTTGCAGTCTGAGGCTCAGATAGAAGGACATTGTGCAGACTGAACAATGCCTTTCTGAATTTTATGTGAACAGCAACAGACCCACACCACTGATGAGCAGCCATGGACTGCAGTTGTGTATTTTGGGTTGTTTTGTGTTTTCTTTTTAACTTTCTGTCTTTCTGAGGCTAGGACAGGACAGGACAGTTCCTGTGCCAGGCTCCACGACTTCTATTCCCAGCCCCAGTGAAGCAGGAAGGCCGCTGGGATTACAGCCGATGCAGATGGCTGTGCTCCAAGGTGCACATTTCCTGCAAGAATGATCATCTGGGAATGCTGAAAACCAGCTGGAAAAGCAGATCCTACACGAGGCTTTTTTGTCAGAGCCTGTGCTGCAAAAAGAAGCCAGTAGGAGTTCAGCAGTGCGAGCTGCTGATCCTGCAGGATTTCCCAATCTGGGGATGGCAGGAGATGCTGTGCCATGGATTCTATGCAAGACACATGTGAGCTCACTCTTTTGTCCCTATCTACCACTGCAAATGGGGACAATGTGCAAGGTAGGGAAGCAAAAAGTCTGGCCAGCATGTATGAACCTAAGTTGGCTGTCCAAACGCCTCTGGGTCTTGATAAACATGTGCCACCATTTGAGAAAAATACCTGGCAATCAGTGTGCTGTCTGTCATTTGCTCAGAAACACTCACCCTGAGAGAATCACAGCTTCTGGCTGAGGAAACATTGAAGCTCACAGTCTCCTACCTCAGGAGTGCCCAAAGCTCCTACATCCGTACCAGGGCTTGTCTCCTTTCTTCCCCCTCGCCTTGCTGACTGTGGGTGCAGGACTGGCTCCTGCTCCATGCCTCCCAAGGAAGTCACCCACAGCAAGCGTAGATGCTTCTGTGTCCTTAGTAAGGTAATACCTCTCTCAAAAGCTTTTTATCACCTACTTGCACACCTTTGCATGAAATTATTGGGGAAAAAAACTACACTGCCAAGACAAACCGCTGGGTTTTTGCAGAAGTTTTTGCGGGTTTATTTGGGTTTTTTTTTTGCAGCTCTTGTTCCTAGAGGACTTCTCTTAGTTTTCCTCCATTTATTAATAGGTCTGTGCTGTCATGGTTTGGAGCTCCAGTTTAACAAGGAGACAAATTCAGACCACACGTGGAGGCTGATGAGGAGACATTGGCCCAGGAGAGCTGCATACCAGATGCATTACCTCCTGCAGAGTGCACAGGTGGCACAAACTCTCCTTACTCTTCCAAGCAGAAAAATGAAGAAGATCCCACTTACTTTCCCTGGAGCTGTCTGCCTCTACCACTTCCCCACTGCTCAGGCCCAGCAGTGCCTCTGCACCTTCTCCTCTCTCAGCCTGTGCTCAAGGTCCCCAAAACAACCAGGTCCAGAGCTGTAGTGCAGCCCACTGTTGTGGAGATGTCGACAGTTCCTAGAGATGGTGGGTTTGCCGGGCTCCCCAGAGTCTGCAAATGCTGGTGTTTAGAGACCTAGCTTTAGGGGAAGAGTATTTTCCCTTGAGCTGACTGCTCCCACCAGGCTTTCTCTGATGTAGCTCAAGATTATCCATTGGTGTTTGGCTTCCAGAGCAGGAAAAGTCAAATTCCTGTTTCAACAAAACAACTCTGAATGCATGTAGCTGCATAAGGCTTCCTCGCTCTGCTTGTTCACGGAGGAAGCTTTCCATCCAACTCTTGAGGCAGTACAGCCTCAAGGTATCACCTAAACATCTTGGCTGCTCTTCTTTGGTGCCTGTTCTGCAAGACATTTACTTCTGTCTTTCACAAAACAAGAGGAATTTGCAGATGTTGAAAATGTTGTGGTGAAGCATGACCCTTCAGGTTTAAGCTATTAAGTAGTTCAGCCTCTGTGATGTGCAGCTCTAATTCGATAGCTGTCCGTCGTTTGAAATTGATTCCTACTTGAATGAAAAATTCAAAAAAACAGAAATGGATAAGGGATGTTGATTCATATTCAAGAGGATGTGTAAAGTTCTCTTCAAATCCACTGATCATTGATATGAGAGACAAAATCTGCCTCAACTTTTTCAGTCTTCTTAAATTTGACGTGATTTTATGTCTGTTGATTTTGCCTGACCCTGAACAGCACCATAAAATCTGAGTTTCTCTGATAGATTTTATGGACTAGAAGAGCTACTCCATACTGTCCAAAGCCTGAGGCCTTTGCTGTGCAAACAGCAGCAATAGCTTCCCATGGGAACAGCGTGCACCTGAACATCGTGCCCCTGGGACAGCAGATCTGACTGATTCAGGGGCTCTGCTATGCTGAGACATGATGAGGCAGTAGCATGGTCCTCATGTCTCCTCTTCTGCTTTCCCTTCCAGCTGGGTGCAGATGAGACAATATGAATGTTAGTTATTCATTAATAACTGTAGAATAAAACTGTGGTAAGACCAGAGAGAATCTATGATCATTTCTCAGTCCAGGCCATTGAACTCTGGTTTTACACGCTTCTGTACGGGTACCTCTCTGCTGTGATGGTTAGCACAAACATAAATATCTCTGACAGCTCTGAAAGGGAGAGAAAATCTTTCTTAGGTCACCGGAAATAATGGGTTAGGTCATTAAACCTTTTCATTTTAAACAACATGATTCGGTCAAGGTGGGCTGTTTGCATGCAGTCAGGATACTTCAGTACCTTTTAGAGTTTGTGGTTAAGATATTCTCCTCAGACTACCTTTTCCACTCATCTAGCTTACATAAATATTTGAGTTGAACAGATACCACTATTAATCTGTTTAGAATGCTGCTATACTGTTTACATAGAGAGGAAAGCTGTAAGCCTGCTTGTCCAAATAGTTTTAAGCAAGGGCAATGCTGCTTTTTAGCACCTGGCATAAATATTTAGAAAAATTTATAAATCCCAGATAACCTTGACTCTCTTAGATGTATTTACTGCTTCCTAAAACCTTTTCCCTAAATGTCCTCTCATTTTTTTATTCTTCTCTTTTGGAAAAGCTTGATTTTTTTCATCCTTCAAGATACTGATAAATGCTGTGATTTTATTAATTAAAGTGTTTGACTTCCTAGATTTTTACAAATAACACTGTCTAGTAGAATGCAGCAAGACTGCTTGGAAATGCCTGTGATAAAAGTTAAAACATGCATATTTGAACAGATCATTTCAGAACAATGTAATAAGCTGTCTCATGTTCTGTATGTCCTGGCTTTCCTCTTACATCCATTTGAATCACTTTATTATTCCCCTGAATGTTTCCTATGCTGAGAGAGATCACCTTTAAATAATAAAAAACTCCTAGCACCACTGCAATATGGTGGTGCTTTGTTTCAGAGCTGACTTTTCTCTAACTGAGATGTTTCTGAAACAGGTTTGTTTTTTCCTAAGATTTTATCCATTACCAATGATTTTTATTTATCATATCTGCTAGGTGAAATATATGTGATTGGACATGGAAGAGAAAAACCCCATGCTGTGCTTTCTAAATAGTTTATGGTTCATTTTTTTTCTGGCGATGAGCCAAAAAAAGATCAATTAGACTATTTTGATATGATTATGGTTATTATTGTACTAACATTTCAAGGGCAAGTCACCTGCTCTAGACTCTAGGCAATCCACACAGAGCAAGGGGGAGACAAGTGCCTTAGGGGCAGAAGTGTGCACTGTGAACTGAAATTTCTGTGCAACTTAGTGATAGCTGCTATGAGAAAAGAAAAAAAAATGTTTATGAAGTGTTTTTCCAGCTTCCTTTAAGGTTTCTGTGATCTAAAAAAAAAAAAAAAAAAGCATTGCAGAGCTTTGTTGAATTTGAGAGATCAGTTTCAGTGTGCTTGACCTCCTGTACTAGTTGTTCAGCCTTTCAGAAAACATTAGCTTCCTGGTCTTAAAAACCTGGGTCTGTTGAATCACAATAATAAAACTGTAGAGTGATGAAGACTAAAACTGATTACTGGAGTGAAAATGCATTATAAATAACGATGTTACTGACAAGTGCAAACTCACCTTATAAGCAATGATCTAAATTTTTAAATTAGCAATCTAGTTAAAAAAATAGGAAGATCTTGGAATGTCTTACCATAATTTCCACCTGCTTCTGTTTCACTTGTCTCGGGGGCAGAAACATGGGGGAATGCAAAGAGTGGACCTAGAGGAGATCTGGAGATGATGGGATCTGTGTGTCAGGGGCTTAATGAGCACTGAATTGCAATTCAGTGAAGGAGGAGAAGGGAGGTAAGAAGGAGCTGTGGGTGGGGAAGCCATGGGTGCTAAAAAGACAGCACACTGTAGAGAAGGCAATCTAAAGACCAGAGACTACAATAGGTCATGAAAGGTTCAAATATGTTTAGGTAGCTGCTACTAAAATTGGATATACAAACCAGGTAATTAGTAGGGCTATGAAGTTAGATCAGATAATTTTTATAGC
Organism: Bucco capensis; assembly: GCA_013396975.1. Classification (NCBI taxonomy): domain Eukaryota; kingdom Metazoa; phylum Chordata; class Aves; order Piciformes; family Bucconidae; genus Bucco; species Bucco capensis. Next base: position 46,486 of record VWZO01009220.1, on the reverse strand, counting down.
AATGTCCACAATATCACCTGGCAATTCTGGTCTGCCTTCCCCAGGATCCGTGGACCTGGTGAGATTTGGTGAATTGTCCAAAATGCCATGTGTGCAGGAAACGAATTGTCACATAGAAGAGAAAATAATGAGGGGGCACATCTTTCCTAAAGAAGTCGAAGAGGAAGAGGCAACAAAATTTGAGAGGTACTTTGAGAGGAACTGTGCTATACTTACATGCTGTGCAGTATCATGTTATAATTTCTTTTCAGTTCACAGCAATATGATTTCTTCAGTCAGCTTTCTCATGTGCAGAAACACCACTGTGCTGCATTTAATAACAATACAAAGATTAAAAAATGATTTGTTCTTCTTGAACTGGTGCTCTGTAAACGTTCAAAGTGCCTGTAACCCCTACTGTATATTGCAGAGAAAAGCAATTGCATCCCATCTCCAGGAAGCTTGCCAGAACCCTCTTCTCTGCGTTGTCTCTGAGTCAGAAAATCTAAACATATATTGCAGTTTGTCAAACTTCCCAAAGTGCTGCTATGTATTTCGTGGCATGATGAAACTCTGTTTATACCTCCCTCAACCATGAGCATGAGAGCACTGAAAGAAGAAAAGAAAAAGAATAATGGGAAAGAAGAACAGAAGTAAGATGTTTCCCATTGGAAACTGCAAGTATTGGTGTACAGGCTATCTGATTCCAAAGCTGGGACCCATCCCCAGCTATTACATATAGGCAGCTAAATGTCTGGAAAAGCTGACAGTGATTGAGCTGGGTGCAATTGTTCAGTAAGAATTTTTAGAGAGGGAGAGAGGGAAGGAGGAAGGGAGAGAGGAAGAAGAGGTGGTAGATGCAAACAATGAATTTGTATTGAGTGGCATGGAGGAGTATTGGGAATTTGTTTAGGTGTTAACTTGTGTTTGGAGAAAGAAAATGTAAGTACAGATGTGCAACAATTAATGCACTTCATCTAACATAGAAATGGTTGCAGATCTTCCTTTCCATGTGACCTCTAATCCTGTTGAAATAAAATAGTGAATAATACTGAAATAAAATAAAATCAGTTGATGGGAGATTTTTGAGCTGAGCAATGAAAATGGGCAGATAAACTTGGTTCTGTCTGTACCCGATTCATTAATATACTTGAAAAATCAGGTTGACCTTGAAGATGTCAAAAATATCCATTCAAAGCTACCTGTATATTTGATTTTGATATTATTATTTATGTCCTTCTCAAAAATCCCAACAAAACATTAATGCCAAGACCACCTACTCTCAGCATTTTGAAATACTAGACATCTATGAAGGTTTCAAAAATACATAGATACTCTACCAGTAAAAGCTGAAGTTTGGAAGTCTTGTATGCCTCTCCATGCTTACCTGCACTGGAGCAATCCTTTGTAATAGGCCAGGAGAAAGGACTCCTCAGGGCTGCCACTGGTGTCTGCTCTGAATCTTGCTACCAGCCATAGGAAAGAGAGAAGTTGTTGAGCTAAGATCTTAATATTATTAGGAAAGGAAGACAAGAACAACCTCAGAGGGTCAGATCCCAGAAAGTCCTGCCAGCTCCCACTGCACTGCAGAGCTTCATTCTGGCATGGGAAGTCAATAGAGAAGTCAGGAGTCTTCCTGGCGGAGAAGTCACTATCTGACGTGCTTTTTATTTTAATCCAAATAATTTCCCCCTTAATTTCTATCTTCCTCTTCCTATGAACACACTTTGCTTTGGTTACTCTTGGGTTGAGACCTGTCTGAAAGAAAGGGACTAGGGAAAGGGTGACCAGCAGAAGCTTTTCAGGAAAAAGCAGACCAGAATATGCAGAGTGTCGTGATCTCCTTGGCGCAATCTTTGGCCTGTCAGTAGTGTATATGGGTGCTGACTCATCATGAGTGTTGTGATTCAGGGTTCACAGTTCTGCAAAGAGGTACATAGATCACAGAGCTTTTCCTGCAAATATTTTTGAAGTCACAAGGCTACTCTGTTTTATGAAAACCACTTCTCCAAATAGTTATATACAGGCTGCAATGTGCAACATTGGGCCTAGGTGTTGGATGGGATGAGCAGACTCCTGTGGCCCTGGCTGGCTGCATTAGCTGGTGAGAAGACAGGGGTTGGGAATTTAGCTCTGCTTCAGCTCCTGTCCCTGAGAAGATCTCTGCAAGCCAGAGGAGGAAAGAAATTCATGCTTTAAATAGATGAGTCTGTGTTACAGTGTGTCATGACAGGACAGGTTTTGTGAAATGCAGTGTCTAAGCCTTATGTGCTACATAATAATTCAGGCTCTTCTGCAATTGCTGGAGGAGTTTCCATCTTAATCTAAAATGCCTGTACTTTCAGGACAGCCTCTGACTTTTATGGCCCCAGAAGGAGCAGAAAATAGTTGGTTTTGGATTCAGCTCATCAAAACCACAAACAGAAACACTGTGCTGCAGTCAACTCTTTCCATGAACAGACAAGGGAATTCATTGGATGAAATGCTCTGTGGTTATCTGTTACTTAAATGTGCTGTCCCAAATTTATGTATGTTACAAAAGTCATGGTAGAGACTATGAGACAAAATTCAGTACAGCCTCTACAAATGTGACTCTCCTATTGGAAGTAGTAACAGAAGAAATAATGTCTTGTTTTTCACTCACTATTAACACATCCATTTCTGGACAGATTTTTAGTCTTGCAGTAAACGAAACTTAACGATCTCCCAAAAGAAGGGAGGATGACAGGAAGACTGAATGAACGGGGCTCAGGGAATGGATGAATGCTGTGGAACTGGAGTCTTTCCAGGTCTCTAGAGCTATTTCTGGTTTTGCAACACTGGTTAGTTTGCAAAGCATTTTTCTGTAATTTAAACCTATCTGTTTTCATGGATGACTCATTTTAAGAAATAGTGTTCTGGCTAAAGGCAAGTATGTGCTATGTGCTTAGAGGAGAAATACCCTTCTCACAAAAAAAAAAAAAAGAAAAAAAAAGAGAGATTTTTCTATACTGTGTAGTCTGTGTAGTCAAGTAGTGTGCCTGAGATGGACACAGTTTCCCTAGTATTTATGTTAAATTTTGGTCTCAAACCCAGTAAATCTGAAGAGATTTATATTGGGCAATTAAGGTAAGAATATGAAAATCCCTACCAAAAGTGTGAAAGAGCCATCTCTGTGGGGTTCAGCGCAAGTCCACACAATGAAAACAGGCAACAGATAAGGAGACAGACAACTCCAAACACTACAAGAACATTTTAAATAAAATGTATGCTTGAACACATTTTTCTGGGAACAGACTTCTGGCACAAAACATGCAATCTGCAGCTCAGATCAAAAAAAGAGGAAAAAGAGCATGTTCCAGCCTTGCTATGAGTGCTGGTGTAACAATTAGCTGGGTAGTTTCTTAGCAGTCAGAAAAAAAAATAAAGGGTTATTTTATCAAACTGTTATTATAACAGAGCAAAAAGATTATTTCATGATCTTCCTCTGTATTCACACATTACAATTAACATTAATTTTTTGCAAAATTATCACCTTTCATAAATGGTTTGGAAATGCTATAGTATATTGTAATTTTCATAGATATGTAACTTTACAACATCTCTATTGACAAAAATTTTCTAATGCATTCTTGTTTTCTGATGAAATGGAGCTGATGGGTTCTTTTTCCCACAGAAATAAAGCAAATGTCTGGATAATAAAACAATTCCAAATGCACAGCATCACTGGCACAAAAAAAAGCAGCTATCTGCAAATGATCTGAAATAAGCTTGTAAGGAAATTGTCCAAAGTGGCTGGTCAACAGCCTTGCAGATCATATCATGCATCTTAATACAAGCAGAAGTGGTGTGAACACTGAAGGAGAGGTAAAACTAAGAAAAATACACTAATGAGACACTGACTTGAATCCACTGAGCCTCCTTCTTCCTAGGGACAGCAAGAACTTCTAACTTGCTTTCAGTGAAATAAATTTCTTGAATTTTCATGTCTTAGTATGACGTTTTGGGGGTGTTTTCATTTTCACCTTGCTACCAGGATTCCTTGCTAGCCCCTGGCTGACCCCCTTTATATTTTCCCTTCCTGTTTAAGATCTTTTCCTCTACTTTCCTGAGCACTTTCAAATATTTACCACTAGGTGCACAACCAGATGTGCAGCTCATGTACTCATCCTCTGAAGACAGACTTCCAACAATTTTGCTCATTTAATATTCTTATCCATCATGGCCAGAATATGCTTAACTCTTACATGATTGTACAGGTATAAAAGACAACACAGGATATCTTTATCATTTGCTAGGACCTGCAAAATATCTAGATTAAGCTACTACTATTCTTGTGGAAAAAAAGTCTTTTTTATTACTCATCTTTCAGATTGTGGGAGTGGAAAGCAGCCTTCATTGTTACAGGACTGACATAATTTTCCATGTGAAAACTTACTAGGTGACTCTTTGTTTAGTAACTCAACCTATATAAGAATATATGAAAAATACCACTCCACATTATGGCAATATTCCTGAAGGATATGTATATATAAGAAACATCTCTTTTATAAAGATTTGACCAATAGTAAATATTAATGGGTTTTTTGTGCTTTAAAATGTTTTATATTCATAGAAATTCGATGCAGACTTTTTTTTTTTAATTATCCTTTTTTTCTTCTTGTGTTTGCCAAAGTACAGGTTACCATGTATAGCTCTAGTCCCCTGAAGTTTGTCAATCTGTCTGTATAACAGTCACCAGCAGCCAGAAGGAAAAATACTGCTCTCAGCTAAACATTACAGTGGGCTGTTTTTCAAACCATAGTTTCATTTGGTGGCAGATAACCAGTTTTGAGGAGCTGTTTCTAGATAGGAACCCCACAATATCTTAATAGTTGCTGCCAGTTAGATAGGATCTCCATAGTTTACCACTGGGGACTTGACGTAGAAAATATTGACCTTGTCATGTGACACTGTATTTGACTTTGAAACCCTGATCCAGACACTGTGCTTATGCCAGAAAATAAAAACTCCCATTTTCCTGCCAGCATTTTTGGCTGTTAGACACTTCAGACAGCAGGACCCTGGAGGCCCATTATCTTTGTGCTTTATACCTCCCCCAGGATTTGAGGTGGACTGAAGGGTTTCACACCTTTTCACTTCACACCTCAGCTGTCCATTATTTTATTTGCTTCCCAATATCCACATGTGTAGTCTTTTCCTGAGAGCAGTATTACCTCTGTGCCTGGGAAAATCATGGAGCAGATTCTCCTAGAAGGTCTGATAAGGCACATGGAGGAGAAGGAGGTGATCAGAGACAGTCAGCATGGCTTCACTAAGACCAGATCCTGTCTGACAAACCTAGTGGCTTTCTACAATAGTGTGACTACATCAGTGGACAAGGGACAACCTGTGGATGTGATCTATCTGGACTT
>VWZO01009220.1:0-41007 GCA_013396975.1 Bucco capensis | reverse complement strand
TCATCTGGAATACTGTGTCCAGTTCTGGAGCCCTCAATACAGAAAGGACATGGATCTGATGGAGCAGGTCCAGTGGAGGGCCACGAGAATGATCAAGGGGCTGGAACACCTCTCCCATGAGGACAGGCTGAGGGAGCTGGGATTGTTCAGCCTGGAGAAGAGAAGACTTCGGGGGGGATCTGCTAGTGACTTTCTAGTACCTAAAGGGAACTTCCAAGAAGGCTGGAGAGGGCCTGTTTGCAAAGGCCTGGAGTGAAAGGACAAGGGGCAATGGTTTTAAATTGGAGAGGAGTAGATTTAAACTGGACATTAGAAAGAAGTTCCTCACCACGAGGGTGGTGGAACACTGGAACAGGTCGCCCAGGGAGGTGGTTGAGGCCCCATCCCTGGAGGCATTCAAGATGAGGCTTGACAGGGCTCTGGGCAACCTGATCTAGTTGGGGATGTCCCTGTCCAGTGCAGGGGGGTTGGACTAGATGACCTCCAGAGGTCCCTTCCAAAACAAACCATTCTATGATTCTATGATTACTTTCAGTGCCCTCATTTCTTTGAACCAGCAGTTCTATCACATAGTCTCATTACAAAGCAGGGTGTGACCTCTGGTCAAGGTTCCTCAGCCACAGGTGGTGTAGAAAAGGTATCAGGAAAGCATCTCTCTGCAGGTGTTTTGTCCTCTTGCTCTTTCCCAGATGCCTCCTGTGGGGCAGAAGCATGGTGCTGGGCAGTATCCTCACTCTGACCCAATGCGGCTGTCTTTGTTTGTGACGTGGGACTTACTCATTTCGTTTCCAGTCAGAACTGCCTAGCTTATCCAAGACCTAGCTTATTCTTGCTGACGTGTCCTCTTACCATGCTCAAATACTACCATCAACACTGCTGTGTCTCCACAGGACCTTCAGAACAAGGTTAGGGGCATCCAACTTGCAAATGTTGTTGAGTTTCCCTGCTCATCACAAGGATACAATTATTTGATTAGGTATTTGAGCATCCATTTTTCGTTCTACTGTTTTTTGGAAGGAACATTATTTTTGCTGATAACCTCTCATTGGGCAGAATCTCAGCATAACTGTCCCAGGGCTGATTAATGACTTCCTGGAGCTGGTGTTGCAAGGCAGTCTGCTGAATGCTGCTTCCTCCAGAGGCTCCACCAAAGCCATTTGGGGCTGTAAAAGGATTGCATACACAGGCAGCTTGGGAGCTACAGTATGCTAACATTTTATGGCTGTTTTTTCCTTCTCATTATGTCTAACACTAGTTATCCAGGTGCTTGTGTTTCCCTCCCCCAGCTGCCTTGTTTGCGTCAACTTACGAGGAACTGTTTATCTGACACTTATATTGCCAGGACAAAAAATTGCTGCATTTGTATTTTTTTATATTTCAATGTAGTTGTACCTTTCCAGAGGTATTAACAACTGTACTGCTGCAAGAGTGTATGTTTCCATCTTTAATTTGGCTGATTTCTGACTTGCATCTGCTCTTTGCTCTTTGGTCACTCTTTTAGAGAGATGGTAAAACTTGAAGTTCACATTTGTGATAAAGATCTATATGAACAGACATAATCAAGATTTCTTCTAGAACAAACTGTGAAGATTGTGCTGACCTACATGACCAGTCATCCAAAAAATATGCCTATGGATTCCAGTAACATATTAGTCTTGGCTTTTATGTTATTATTTTTTATATTGCTCACCATGGAATTTTGTCTTGCTAAACATGAGATCCTGCTGGGGATTTTGGTAGCTGTGCCCCACTTCTGTTCTTGTATGATTGAAATGGATGTTTGTTTCTGTTTTATAAATGTGAATCTCTTTCAACTGACAGAGGTTTTTGTAGTACACAGATTACTGCATCCAACTTCTTGATCTGGATTCCAAGCTCTTGCTCATCCTAGCCTGTTAGTGTTATCTGCTAGTTTTTAGAAAAACAGTTTTAGCTTTTATTTCCTGTCAGATCGACATCTAGCTCAGTTTACTGCCTCCATCAAAAGTCTCTGAGACACTACTATCTAAATTTCTTGAGGTATAGTATAAATAGGTCTTGTAATTTGTATATAAACACGCCTGTTGCACAGATTATAGGAAAAAAAGCACCAACTACAGAGGGATTTTGAAAAAGCAGTCCCACTTAGGCCACCACAATAGCCTAGGCTCCTTCTGGAGTGTATGATAAATAAATACATGATTGAATTAGATTTACTGTACAGTCATATCCCATGAACTGATAAAGGACATAGCAAAGCAGAACAGAAAGTCCTGTCCTGTGTAGTGATTTTTTGAACAACCCTGCTCAGAGAAAAGAGGCTTATTCGTCTCTGATCTCATCCCTGCAGGGCTTGGTAGGATGGCATGTCCATGGAAGTGGCTGTGCTAGTGTCCTCCCCACACCATGATCCTGGGGTCAGCTGGAAGCCTGACCCCAAGCAGTTTCTCCCACGGCTAGTGTGCGTGTGTTTGCAAGAACCTCCAAGCTAAATTTCCACCTCATGTGGGCATGTACTTCATCATAGCCTTAGATTGCTTCCAGATGAGAGGAGACAACTACAGAGGAAAGCCTGTTTGCAAAGATGCTAAAAGTGGACTTTCTGCTTTTGCAGCCTTGCTGCAGGCATGCTAAACCAAATCTACGCTCTGGGATCAGGAGAGAAGGGGAGGTGGGAGCTGGTAAGCCACTCATTGCACTACTCCCTCTTCCAGGTTTGTCCCTCTGCTCTGCAGCAGCCCACCCAGAAAACCATCTCTGTATCAATTCTCCTCCCTCCCTACAAAGCAGACAAGGAGGATACACATGTTGATGGCTCTGTATCAATATTGCCTTTAAAAAATTAATATAATGAAGTGCAGTAAAATAGCGTTTCAGAGATACCCAAGACTTTTTCATTTAGTGTGATTATGATGAAGAGAGAGTTGCCCATTCCAGTGGAGGCAGGACTAGTTGACTGTGCAGATGTGGGACAAGGAGCAGCTGTGTAGGTGGTGCATCCGAGCAGCAGGCGTTAGAGGTTGCAGTGTGTCACAAGCTGTCTGTGACTCAGTAGAGTCATGCTGCAGCAAAAAAAGAAAATACGCTTTTTATACATGGCATGTATAAACAGGCATAAGGCCTGGCAGAAATGTGAAGTAATCCTTCCGTGCTGCTCCATATGGATAGTGCCTCAGCTGGAGTACAGCAGATGACGCATTTCCAGAGGGTCTGGAGAAACTGGAGAGAGTCCAGAGCACAGCAGTGTCATGTATCTGAGGCCTCTGATCAATGAAGGAAGGATGGATGAACTAAGCTCACAGTTGTCTAAGAAGGCAGTGGTACAGGACCAAGCTGCAACCTTAATGCCGCTAGGGCTAATCTCTCCTCCTTTGCACTGGTGGAGAGGATATGAATTAATGCTTTGTTTTCAACCAAGAAAATTCAGATTAAACACTAGGAAAAGTTTTCTCTTGGGAGAGGAAGGAAATGGTTCATGGGGATAAACTCTGTGACAAGGCTGCAAAGTCACTAGCCGAGTGCTGACACTGGTCTCCTTCTCAGGCATCTCAGCTGCTCTTTGCTCTTCTCCCCTTCCCTAGGGCAGGAGATGCTTCCCCAGCACCCATTGCCCTCCCCACTCTGATCCCCTGGAAGGAAAGCAACTATGTGAGTATTGGAGATTTTTTTTACTTCCATTGGACTTCTATCTATACTGACCTCAATGTTTCAACATAGGTTTGGTTCTTCCTGAAGGAGTTGACGTATTACATCACATCTAAAAGTGAAAGTACACTGCTTATAATTTTATCACAGATTTATTCCTAAGCAATGCTAGACATTACAAAAGTTCAAAACAAATGAGGTGATGTCAGTTGTGCAATTCCAGATTGTTTCTTTTTCCGCTTTGAGATGTATTATGCCTGACACTTTAATGACTCTAGTTAATAAGCCCATTTTTGTTCTGTGTGTTTTGTTTAAGTTCAGAAACACAAAATGTTAAAATGTGTCATTTAAAGGAATTTTGCAGAAGTATAAACCATGCCCATCTACTTTAGAGCTTGGGAAGTTAAGAACTTCCATATGTGACCACTGCAGCCATGACTCAGAGTATAATGTATGTGTTCTCAGCATGTAGAAATGGTAAAGCATTAGAGTTAATGTCTGGGAGAGTTCAGCATTTGTTTTGAGTGGATTTCTCACTCCAAACCTGAAAATATTCTTGGCAAAGCTCTAATAAGTGTAACAGTTTCAGGTTAGAGCTGCTGCAAGTGCCAGTAGACGATGAATTTTATTCATATTTCTTGAGGATTCTGGAAAGAGCATCAGCAAAAAACCTTTTCCTTTTATCTTTTTTTTTTTCAACCACATTTGTAAGTTACAGTTTCCGTTCAGGCTGACTCTAGCACTGAATGACCCTTGATGGTTTGGGGGGAAAAGTAAGTTTTACATGGGAATTTTAGATACTTCGGTGAAGTAGATAGTTTAAGAGCAGCTGCAGTAGCTCTTGGTAGCCAAATTAATGGCATTTTATTAAATGTGAACACAATCCCTAAACATTCAGTATTGGAAAATAGAGCTCTAATGCATTTTTCAGAAAAGCAGCACAGGCTGCTATCTGCACCTCCCAGCAAACTGGGGATGCAGGAGAGTGGCAGAAATCTTGCACTGTTTTACTGAGACTCTCTTTGGGGGAGCTTCTCTTTGCAACAGTGAAATTGATTTCTTTTATGACACACAGAAATAATGTTCTAAATCAGTGCAGGACTTCCAACCACAGGTTCATGGAGTTTGAGCTGTTTTGGAAGAAACTGGTCTGCTGCTTGGATGTGTGTTTTCCTATAAAAACACTTCTTAGATAAATATATTTTCAAGGGTGTTGGTTTAAGAGTTTGTTTACTTTTTGAAAGTATGCCATTTGTATGGAAATTTTTTCTTTTAGAAAAAAAGTGAACATGTATCTTCTGTCCAGAAATGCTGTTTGTTTATTCATCTGTCCAAAGGCTAAAANGCTCCTGCTGCCAACACTGTTCCTGCTCCAGGCCAGGATGCCATTGGCCTTCTTGGCCACCTGGGCACACTGCTGGCTCATGTTCAGCCGGCTGTCTGTACAACCCAAGTATAAATATTTTGACTGTAAAGATGCCACAAACATTCATGGGAGTTTCTATTTGGGTACCTGAGGCTTGTGTTTCTCTTGAAAAGACAATCTTCAGCAGTTCTTTGGTTCATGTGATGCATTGTGAGCAGATGACTGCCATGAGGAATTGCCTTCTTTTCTTCATAAAAGAAGAAAATGAACTGTAGCATGAGAGGTATGGCTTTCCTCCAAAACCTAACTAAGATGCAAGAATGACAACAACCGTCTCCTTGTGCAATTCAGATTAAAAATAATTTTTATTTCTTCAGTTGCAAAAACTTTGACTATTTCAGGTGAAAACAATTCAAGAACAGAAGGAATGAATAACTTTTCTGGTGAGTTCTGCTATAAATCATTTAACTACATTTCACTAATATTTTATTTTTCTAATGATGCTGCTTTGGTGCCAGCCCAGAGCAGATACTCACAAATATCCTTCTTACTGACTTTCTTAATTGTCATCCATTTTTTTCATGTCACTTACCTCTCTTTTTGTCCCTCAGAAGGAACTGTCCTATCATAGTGACACAGTAGATTCTCAAATCATTTTTACCCAAATATGTCTTTGTTTAATTTGTAAAATTTTAGTTTATTTTAGCAATAATGCAATAAGCCTAATTCATCTAAATTATGCATCGAGTTTTTTAAAGATTTACTTTGGATGTCTTTGGGTTGTTCTGGATAATGTGGCATTGACAGATTTTGGGTTTTTTTTTTTCATATCTGGGCTCTTGGGAGAAAAAAATATTTTCCTTTAGTTCATAAATTGAAAAGTTATCTTTCAGATATCAGGAATTCCAGAAAAATCATGCCCTCATTTAGTGCCTTAAGGTCTTGTTACCGTCCCTAAAGCCCCCCTGACCCTGTGCCATGATTCTGCCTCCAGCACGGCAGCCAGCGATGCATCCCATGAGTTTGCATCACAAGTCCTTCTCCAAGAAATCTGACATCACACAGCATACTGTGTGTCCACAACAAAAGAGCAATAAATAATGAACAAATATGGTGCAGTAACTTAGGCAGTTCTCCCCCAGCATCAGTCCCAGGGGACAATGTCAGTGAGTGAGCAGTTGGTCCTAAAGCATAGCACCAAGACATCTCTGCAGCATTGTACAAAGGTTTAGTCTTTGCTCTAATACTTTCTCATCCAGAATCTGTCCTCATTTTACAACAAAAATTGGGTGGTTTTCTTTTTTTAATCTCTTTGTAAAAATTACATATTCCTGAAAGATGCCTGAAGAGCCCTGCTTAAAAGACTGATAGAACTGAGGGGTCCATTTTCATATTCAGGCTATGTGTCTGAAAACTTCTGTAGCTCCTAATGTGGCTGGCAGCCTCAGCTCACTGTAGGAACCGCTCCAAGTACAGGAGGCTTATTTCTGAGCTTCAGACCCATTCTTTTCTTCTCACTGTTGTTTATCTCAGTGCTGAATGTGGAGAAGTGGAGATAAATCACTGAAATTGCTGGTATTTCATACTCATATAAAGGCATCCTTGCTGCAGTATGCACTTGCATCTTATGAATAGCTAATTGCTGCCTAAACTGACAGAAGGTCAAAAGTGCACAGCAGCCATCTCAGGGTTTAATAAATAAATAAATAGCAGATTCTGTTGATTCTGGTGTGGAGAAATGCACATCTGAACTCCCTGTTGTATGCAGGAGATGTTTCCTTGTTTACCAGATGAAAAATTTTGGATGAACTTCCTGTGGTGACGCATTTCTCATCAGAGATCAGCAGATAATAACAGGGAAGGAGGCTCTGATGGGATTAATGCTGTACACACAGGGTCCTCTCTCAGTGGGACTTGCTGCACAAATGATGCTACAAAAAATCTCAGGATCCCAGGATCCCACCAAAATGTGTAAATGTGTCAGAAGAAAAAGAAGAAAAAAATTGAAGGAAAGCAATCCTTTTGTATTTCATATTCCTTACAGATAGCTGTCACGCAGCAAGCATAACAGAAGGAAATCAGAAAGAAAATGGTGAATGCCTTACATGGGTGGACATGGGCAGTGCTGGCATGGGGAAGAGGGAAAGAAGATGAACCTGGGCTCAACGCTCCACAATGAACCCCATGAATACCTGTGGTGGCAGGGTGAGGCCCTCTGCCCTGGGTCAGGGGCATTGCGGATTAGTACCCCAAACTTGTGGGGAGCGGGAAGGTCAGAGCTCTCTGCAGCCACCTCTGCTCCCTATTTTGAAGGGCAGATGCAAGTCAAAGAACAAAGCAGGTGGGAGTGGAAGGCTCTAAGGAGACATTGACTGCTGGAAATGGGTAGACTCAGAAAGTAATGTAATAACAAAACCAGAAAAAACTCCCAAGAAGTAGGAGCATAGTAAAAAATGTGGAATATTCCTTCAGAGGTAAGCAGTGAAAGCCTCACCAGCTCCAACAGGAAGGGAGACATACTTTGCCACAGTAGTGGTCTGGTTATGTAGCAGATCTTTTCCATCTTTGATTTCTGAGATCATACAGCCAGGGAGGTTAACTATAATTAAGGATACCATCAGGCACCATTTACTCAGGGGTGTGCCTCAGCTGCTCTACTCTCTTCAGCATGATGCAATTGCCTCCATTAGGCATAGTTCCCTGAGCACGAGCTTCCATGACTCATCAAGGGCTGTCTACCTGTCCAACTGCTCACAGAATCAATTAAATGCTGTCATGAAGCTGAAACACAGGGTCCGTTTGCACTGCACTTGTAAAGGTGCCTGATCAGGGCCATGGTGTCTGTGGTAGCACTGTCCTGCTTGTGTACATGGACAATTAGGTGTTACTGATGAAATTAGACTCAATACAAGTATTGATCTCCCTAAAAACAAAAAAAGAAAATAGAGTGGAAGTGGTGATGTAATCTAAATACTGTCCTTTTTAAAGGTCTGATCTCTGCTTGCTCTGAATTCACTGGGCTACTGAGTGGCAGAGATGTCCGGCTCAATGCTGGGGATGGTGTTAAGACTCTAGCCTAATACTTGAGATGCCGTGGTTTTATTCCCTGGTCTGATGGTCTAATCCTAGACTCATCCCAGCTAAATTTAGGCACTTAACAGCGCTGCCTGAAGTAGGAGCTTTGCTTCCTTTCCAGAGAAGGTAAGGATGATGCTGAGCTGTGGTCCCTCTGTGTCTTATATTTTTCAGAATCTGGAAAGGGGGCTGAGGAGATTGAGGAAAGGCTGGGAAAACATAAAGTGACTGCAAAGAGACACTGCTACCAGGCACTAACGTGAAGGACTAGCCATCAGGTATAAGCCATCAATTTTCATCTTTGAAGTAGGAGAAATGGTCTTTAGGTCAGAAAAGAGTAAGGAAGATGAATGTATTGAGTGAGGGTCGAGACGCATGTTAATAAGACAGTAAAGGGGAGCAGGACAGGGAAATTTTATTTAAAATTTAATTTAAAATTTTATTTAAACTGACTCCAACCTGTTTCTTCATGCACCAGTGCTATGTACCAAGTAACTCATCAGGATTTGAACAACATTAGCCTTTTCTTACAGGCTTGTCAGGCCAAAGCTTGGATTCTCTGTAATAATTAGAAAACAGGGTAACAGGCCAGCTGCTATCTTTCCATAGATCTCTATAAGGGACTGAGAGGATTGTGTGAGCCATGCTGAGGAAAAAGAAGTAACAGTACTGCCTGGTACATTAGCATATACTTGCAAGTTCTCTCATGAAAGAGAAGAAATGGTAGATTGGCAGATGTGACAGATTATTTTTCATAGGTGCATATGAGGGTTAGAGCAGATATGGGATTTAAGAGCCTATCATATGTGGCTGCATGTCATCACCAGAATGTATAGAGAAGAAATCACTGGATTCCTGTAAGAGGATGTTAATGTACTGCAGATGGGTTTTTTGGTTTTGTTTTTGTTTGTTTGTTTTGTTTTGTTTTGGAGAGTACACAAAGTATATTATTACATGACTGTAGTAAAGAGCAGTGGACTTAAATGACTATAACAAATTAATCCTTACAAAAGCTCAGTGAGTAGTAGCATTATTATTAATGTTGGCAAAATTCTTTAAAGACAAAGCATGAAGTAAGTGTAAGGTATTTGCATTAGCATTCCAGATGTTTGATAGTGAACAGCCCCATGGACACATGCTTGCCCTTACAATTTCCTCTGGAGCAAGTCACGGATGAGGAGTGGACAAACTGTTATGCTGATTCTAAGGATGACTGTCGACTTTTAGGAAATGTCATCCTACATCCTGTCATTGCTTTGTTGTGGCTGTTGATGCTGCTGATTTCCTTCATTTCTGCAGTAAGAAGCCTAGGAGATTGGAATGTGCCTAACGTGCATCTAATGTGCATCTTATCGTTTGCATTTTGGTGGACTTCTGCTTTACTATGCAAAATAGGTTTATGTAGAACAAATTACAAGGTGTCTATTTCCTCCAAAGCTGTCACTCTAACAGGGAAGACAACATGAAAGATGCATAAAAGAGTGGAAAAATTAAACATTCCTAGCATCTTCCTTGTGGTAGAACTGTAATCCAGAAACCATGCCAAAATACTGGCTGTCCTCCTCTCACACTGTCACTATTCTGTTTCTCTACATTTCTTTTTTTATTATTTTATCATTTGGTAATTTCTTTCCCTTTCCTACTACAAGTTGCCTGAAAGTCTTGCTGAATTGAGAGTAAAAACAGATTCAGAAGAAAGTTTCTTCTTAGTGACACAGCATGTGAAACTTCCCACTAGCCTGTGACACTTGAAGTTTCCATCTTGGGGAAGAGCTGTGCTTTGAGCAGTCACAGGAGCTATTGCCCCACTCCTGAATTGCTGTATTTCACCCTGAAGGGTGAGCCACAAGCATCTTCTTTAAGCTTGGCACGTAAAGAAGGCATCCTGCTGGTCAGTACCAGCTGTTATCCAGTCATCTCGCCAGGCGTCTGCATCCTGAACACTTCACACTGCTTTAACTTGGTCACTTAATTGGTGAGAGGCATGGATTAAAATTAACCCTCAGCTTCCTGAGCTTGTCTGTGTTTTATGAAGTAAATATGCTTTGAGGAGCTCTAACGTGTGGGTTTAGTCCAGAAGGTACAGGGGGCAAACACCTAATAAATCCCTTTTTAATAACAGTGAGTCTCTATGGCTTGGTTTGTGTGAGGGAGGCGGCATTTCTATAATGAATTTGAACAGGTTACTCTGCTCTCTTTGTCCCTGCTATAGGTCCCCAAGTCTTATCTTAATAAAGGCGGGATAAAATAAGTTGCCAAGTCCTGGGATGACTTGCCTAGGGTACCTTGACAGGACATTTGGCCGAGCAAGGTAGGAGTGGATGTGTTTTGTCAGGGCACCCACTGCCCCTGATAGACTGGTATGTTCCTCACTTAAAGCTACTTGGGAAAAGTGGTCTGCCAACATGGAAGAAACATGCTGAACCTTAGGAAAAGCAAACATAAAAGAGAGGAGGGAAACCTCTGGCTCACAAGTGGCAAGAGGCACTAATAGGCTTGTTTGAATGTGGATTCAGGGGATGCTTGGGAGGTTTCAGTCTGGGGCAGGGATGCCATTGGTGTGAGAGGTTTAGTCTGGGAATGAAGGGAGGTGTATGCTGAAAACTGCCAAGCAAGCCACTCAGCTTTTGAAAAGGGAGGTGAAGGGAACCTGAAGATTAGAAGTGCCTCCCTGGGAAATAACACCCTTGAGCCTGGACACACACCCTATGACATATAACAAGCTGTTAACCAGGTCATCTAGCAAGTTTTAAAGTATGTTCCCCATTGCTGGGAGTTTTTGAAACTATTGGTTGATTTTTCACTAAAAGAGATATCTTTAGTTCAAACTAGCATTGATTCAGGAAAGCCTTTTCACCTGTGTGATAAAGGACTCCAAACTAGATGGCTGTGCTAGTCCTCCTTTTGATTTTTGAATTTATTAATGTTTTCTCCATATAGGGTGTTCATTGGATATGTTTTCCAGTTTGTAAAAGATGTTCTGGATGATTTTAAAAATGAGTTGTTGTGATCAGCAGTTTGCACGAATTTTTGAACAGGAATGCATTTTCCTGTAGACTACAACTAACTTCCCGGGCACAGTCTGAAAATCACTTGGGGTCTCCTGTGGCCCCTGGTGCGATAACTGTGCTGACAGCAGAGGGACTCACTGCCCACGGTAAAGTGTGGGGAGTGATACCCATGTTCCTATAATCCTTGTATGGGTAGGATGTGCTCATTAGCCTTCTGGCAGTCATCCTAGGAGAAGGACAACTCTGATTCCAAACCTGGGCAGATGGAGCTCGTTTAGCCCTGTAAGGCCTTCCATCTAAGAGAAGGACACTCTAATAAAACCTTCATCCCAAGGACTTCGCTGCCAGCGTCCAAGCTTGCTAGGCCCTGGCAGATGAACCTTAGGACTCAAGGGTGGGTCCAGCTCTGCGCATGCTGTATCTCACCTAAAAAAAATCCATTGGGCAGGCTCGAGGGTGCTATCTGCTATCCTCTTTTTATCAGCGTGCTTGGAAAAGGCACTGATGAGGAGCGTGGGTGGAGCCCTCCCTGGATCTTCATTTGCAAAGCCTAGCCATACATACATACATATACATACATATACAACTAACTTCCACCCCCTCTTCTTCAACCCCACCCTGGTTTGTGAATTGTTTCCAATTGCAAGTACTTAATAGGAGGAATCATTGGTAGTTCATATTCTGCGCAGAATTCATAGATTGCAAACTTTTTGTAATCCATTTTATTGCAGCAGGATTCTTTCCAGAAACATTATATGTGTTGCTGTTTTGTGACTGTGACGTGGTAACTTTTCTTCAAGAACTAGTCCATGACAGATTCCACAGTACATTTCTACTCTGTCATCCATATAGAGGAAAATCAAAAACATCTGTCCTTTTTTTTTAATATGTTGAAAAGAAATATTATAAGCACAAACTGATAGAGGTAGTAGAAGCTGATGCACAAGAGTGAAATAAAAAGAGCCATGTGGAAGCATATTCTCGAGTTTATTAATAAAAAAGGCAAATCACTAACCATTATTTACTAGTAATAAACACTTATTTTTAATATTCTGCATGTCTTTAGGAGTCATCACTGTTCATCTTGTGACCGTGTGTCTATCTGGAAGGTTGTTATCAACTTCTAGTCTCTAAAATTAATTTTAATTTTTCACTTTTGTTAAAGATTGCAGCTGTGCTTTAAAATATTCACTCAAATTTCATCCTTTAGAAGTTCTTTCTTCTTTAAGAATATATTTATTTCCATGTTGCTTTTCAGACCTTCCTTGGGCCAGGTATCTGTTCACTAGAACACATACTTCCTTTCTATTCACATTTGTCATGCAGTTTCAGCATTACTGTGTGGAAAATTGTTAGGGTAAGTTTAAATTGAGAAGATATTACCAGAAGGTTAATGTAAAGAAAAAAACAATGCATTTTACTTGAAGAACAGCAGGCAAGATGAACAGCTTCTTAGACCGCACTCAAATTTTGCTATAAGCTCACAAGCACTCGGCTCAATAAAGACATTGAAGTCCCTGTCACTGTTATGCTGTTAGAGCTTATCATGCTCCATGGGTTAAAGTTAGCAGTGGTCTTGCTCTGAGTACTTGTAAAGCATTTTTTTACTTCTCAGTTTCCAGCATTGCTGTAGGTTAGGAATAATCTAGCTCTTTTTTCCTCCCTTCATAATTCATATCGAGATATCACATTCCCTGACTGCTTATAACAGTTATTTTTTGAGAATCAGCGTGCATTTTTCCAAACACTGTTGGCTGATAATATGACAAGAATATACCAGTGCTATTCCCTTAGATTAACAAACGTCAGTCTAAACAAGATTGAGAGAATAAGAGTTAAGTGAAATATTTTAGTTCAAACTTCCTTAAGGAATCTATGCAGCAATTTAATAAGCTTCAAAAAATAGGTTTATCACAGTGAAATATTTTTTGTGGAGAAGATAGGACATAGCTTTTAAAGTCTCTGCTTCATCTGAACAGGATCACAACTTTTTTTATAATTTTTATAGGAATGATTTTGTTTCAAAATGCTTTACAAAATTGAATACAAATGTTTCACCTTCCTAAATGAAAGTATTTTTTTGTTTATTGAAAACTTTGGAAAAGAACCACCCTTGGCCTTGCATTTGTATAACTGTTAAAAATACAAGAAAGATATGTAGTTGTAGTGGTGCTGAAATATTTTTTCAGATTTGTTTCTTATTTTGCCTGGGTAAGGTTTGTCCTCTCTGATACTTGCTCCCATGTGACTTCTTGGGACCATGCTGCCTTTGTGCATGCTCCTGTAACTGGAATGCAGGACACAGTGCTACATACTTTTGTAAAGACTAAAAAGGTAATATTATTCAAAAAGTATCAGTCAGACCCAATAGATAATTTACTTGGAATTTCCAGTTTATATATGCTCTGCCCTCCTTTTAATACCTCCTTAGGTATCTTCTAATCGTGCATGGAGACTGCCCAAACTGGCATGGCATTTCCTTAGCTCTTACAGCAATTTGAGTTGTCAGTGTTCATAACAGGGACAGACAAATTGAAATAAAGCAGTTATAAACAGTTTCATGAAGATTTGACAAACAGGAATGTCAAGAGTATGCTAGCTTGTTTTCAGGAGCCCTATCAATGCACCCTTTATCGTGTAGGAACAGTTGTGCCTTTGTTTTGGAGGCAATGTTTTTTGAAAGATGAGTGAATAAGAGAGCATTGATACTTTTTTTATTGTTGTTGGTTTTTTTTCCCAAATCTCACATGTCCTTTCCCTGGTACATCTCTCTCTGAAGCATAAAAATAGTGGGTTTTTTGCTTTTTACATATTTGAGGAACAAAAAGGAGGAGAGGAGCAGTGAGTATCAACACTGTGTGTACTACTTGCTAAATTTATCCTGAGGCTCAGCAAATGAGGCTGTTCCCTGGCAAAGCCAGGGAGCATCACTGCTAGGTTTCCAAGCCTTTAACAGTTATACACATGTTGAAGGATGAGGTAATTTCCAGATGATGGGTAGCAAGTGCTGCAAGAGTAACAGTGGCTGGAGAGCTGGTGGTGAGAACGATCTTCTTTACAGGTTGTTACCACAGGTGTGCTTGGTAGAAGTCTGAGGTAGGTCCCATGAAGAGAAAGAGAAGGGGAGGTGGAGGAAAACAGTGAATTACTAACAAAGTTGGCTCTGCTTGTTCATATTTTTTTTTTCATTCAGTTCTCCCCTTGGTTTTAACAGCCCAGACTTTGCATGACAGATGGCTTATTGTTTCTCTCCTGTAAGCTGTTAAGAAATTGCTGAGAAGAAGCATGCAGTGTTACTTTAAGAAAGGCACTTTGCAACATCCAGGCTCTGGTTGTGAAGGACCTGAGGTCTAAGTCTCATAGACCATAGGGAGGAAAAAAGTGGTGGGGTTTAACATATAGCATCCAAAAATAAACTTACTGCTCCTCCTAGGTGCTCTTCAATTTTAGTCTGGGTTTCAGCAAACATAATGCTTTCCATATATTGCCAATATTAATACTTAAAAACATTTTCTTTTTCCCCCTGTTCAAGAGTTAGCTTAAAGGAATGAAAATAAAATACTGGAAATATAATCTCCCCATAGAAAAACTCTATTTCAAGTTTACAGGCCATATGGCCACAGAGTGAGAAGAAGCATGGCATCTTTAGAAACATCCATAATGAAATTTATCCTTTTGTAGACAATAAAGAATTCAAGTAAATGTAATTCAATCAGGTGGGATTTATTCAAGCAGTTATTACAAAACTGTGTGTGAAAATAAATACATCATCTTTATCAAAATAATAGTAAAATATAAAAAGTATTTCAGCTTGCATAGAGGTGAAGATCTGATCTATAGCCACAGCAGCAAGTGGATGGCTATACCATCAGAGGCCCTAAAATACAGGATCAGAGAAGGTATATTAGGAATGGTTCTTTTAAATCATCAAATACGTGGTGCAGAAATTTCTTTCAGAAGTATTTATACCGTAATGTAAGACAAAAGTCTGGCTCTATCTGTTTCAGTTTCAGCACAATATTTTTCTGGATGTGGTATCACTTTAAAGCTGATCCTGTGATTTTTATCCGTCACATGAAAGCTGACTAATCTTTATGTATATTTGTGAATATTACAGCAGACATAAAATAACGTTGTGCTTAATAACAAGTTATTCCTTTATTTATTTTGTTTAAAGATATAATGAATCTCGCAGGCCAGGTTTGATTAACAATAAATTTGTTTGCAGTTCTCATGCATATCCAGTATCTTACAGAAACACAGAAGAAGGTACTGGAAAAAGCCATAACCCTGTGCCGACTTGTGGAAGTAAACAAACCTTCAACTTTTACCTTAAAACTAAAAGGAAATGTGTTATGTCCATACTCTGTTATTCAAAATATTTAGTGACATTCATGCAATCCAGAAAATACTTCCAAATGTGAACCTGTAAGAAGGAAAAAGGGGAGAGTTAAAAAAACAAAACAAACAAATCAAAAAATGAGAAACCAAACACCAGCCAACAAGCAGCTGTTGAATACGTTGATGAAGACACAAGGTCCTGAATGAATGCAGAACCAGACCCCAAAGTTTTTAAAGCCAGATCATGCAAAGTGCTTCTGAAAATAAGGCTACTTGTTCCCTCCTGGAAATCACTTCACAGTTTTCAGGCGCTTCCACAGAAGCTGAGATCCTGCCTCCATTGAAGCCAATGGGGCATTAACCTGGCTCGGATGGACCAGCACTCACATGATCATGCTGAAAGTAATGCTGAAAATAAATGAAATAATGTTACCAGTCACATTCTAGCTCAGTGTTAGACCTTTGAGTGCTCTTAAGATCCTTTGACCTCTTCTGATTTCCTCTGAAGAGCCATCACCTTGTAAATGTTTGGGTTTGTGTTTTCTTTAGTTTTTGTGGTTTTTTTCTTCAGTTTTTATTTTTCTGTAATGATAGCTCTACCAGCTTTCCCAGATTTGAATTAAATAAGTAGAGCTGCCTTGGCAACCAAAGTCTTATTAACTATTTAAATGTAGTCAGGGAAGAGAGTAGGATTTGCATTCAAGCACATGAGCTCAAGCTCACAAGCTCTTATTCCTCCTTTTCTTGGAGCTGCCTAACAAAGATGATTTATTTGCAAATGAATTACTTTATAATAGGGTTTGAGTTACACAGAACATAGACGATCTTGACCCCATCTCTGCAGCTGTAAAAGTAAGAGCGTGGGTGTGGTTGCCTGGTGGCTGGCCAGGATGATACAGTTCAAGGGGGTGGATAAAATAACATTTACACTTACAGTAACTGTTTAAAAATGTAATTTCAGTTCTGCCAAATCCTTCAAGTTTGTTTTGGGAATCCAGATCGTTAGGCTTGCCAAGACTCAACTCTTCTCACCCTAGGTTTTTGCAAGTTATGTCCTCCTGCCAGATGCATTTTGCTGCAATAGTCTCATTACAGAGTGTGAGGTTCCACCAAGCACGACTCTGCTAACAGTTGTGGTGGGATGCTCCTAGCCAACCATACTGCCTAAGCAAGCAATGACTAAGCCTGGTCCGTCAGTCTCAGCATGGAAGGGGAAAGCAATCCCAGAGGAACTGTTCTACTTACAGCTCTGTATCTGCTGAAACAAATGTTCCCAAGCTGAGCAAGGTCAGGCATTTGCTGGATCCTCGAGGAAGCATGCAGTGGAAAAGATGGAGGCTTGGAAGTTGGTGCCTGTCCTCCTGAGCTAGAATTGCAGAAGTGCTGCCAAGCGCTGAGGGCCACATGTACCAGGCATCTTGTCTAACAAAGACATAGAATGAAGTGTGACCACTTTGCAGTCTTATAGCTCTTTTTAAAAAGGGTGCAATGGTTGGCTGAAATAGCCAAATCATTCTATCTGGAATAAACCCTCTGTCTTCCTGCATTCCTTCTATGGCAGTACCCTGTCTGAGGACAGAGGGTGATCCTGCACTGTGGCTGGACCAGGCTGCCACACACAGAGCTTTGCTTTTCTTGCCCTTGCAGCCCTTACCTGCATTACTGCTGTGCTAAGCAGTGCAGCTGGTTGTGAAGAGCTGTAGCACTCCTGAATAGAAAGTGCCAAGCATTATTTATGGCTAGAAACACCAAATGCTTTCATTGGCATGCTGTGAGTTGTGCTTACCTGTGCCAATTGATGGATTACAGTCTTTTGTTAGACAACGAACCCAACCAGGGTGGTGCTTGGTCTGCTAGTGCAAAGAAAATTGTTTTGAAGAGTTTGCAGTCTCTGTTAGCAGAAGATCCATGTTCACGCTTGGTCCATTCAGCCCGCTTTTTATGACTACTCGTGCAGTTCTTGGTGACATTAACCTGTTGCGTGATAGCATCTGTGGCTAATAGATGTCTACCACTGCTGTGCCACACTGGGTAATTGTTCACAGAGCTTAAGACTTGAGGGACCACTGTCTGACCTGTTTACGTTAGGCCATCAGACTTGACCCACTTTGGCTAAAATATGTTTTTTTCAGATCAGTATCTAGTGTTGAACACAGATGTAGAATCAGCTCTTGGGTGACTTGTTAACATGGCAAATTATTGCCTTTGCTTATTAAAAAGTCAACCTTTCTGCCTTGAATTTGGCAAGTGTTTTCAGATTAAAACAGGCATTGTGCTTTTTTCAGATTAAAGAGAACTCTTACTCCCAAATACCTTTTCTTAGTGAAGGTACATACATGGCCACGCTGTCATCAAGTCAGCCTTATGTTGCATCTTGTCCCCACAGTGACAAGATTTATGATCTTCTTTTTTCCATCAGCTTCTCTTAACTAATACATTTGTTATACTTTGCTGGTTTCAAACCAGTTTGTAGGACTATTGAAGTCTTGAACAAAAGAGCTCATGGTAGCTTGATGAAAAATTGGCCTGGGTAGAAGAGAGAGACTCAGGGAAGGGAGACCTGTCACACACTCTGTTTGGCAGCACAGGGCCAGCCAGTCAGTGTGAATGTATTTAGAGACTACCTGCAGCGTGTGTCATCTCATGTCTCGTAGAGGGGTCATAAGAGTCATTGAGAGTAGGTACAGTTTCTCTCAAGTGCCTTTCCACCAAAAATTGATATGAATTCAAGTATCAAGAATTCTGTTCTTCATGGAACGTGTTGTCTTTTATAAAATGAATTGTATTTCACTCATTAAGCTTTTCAGTAAAAGACATTTTCTTCTGTCCTCAAGTCCTCTGTGTCTTCCTGTCTTTCTGTTTTACCTTCTTCAGATCTTTCACAACCTAGAGTATCACATCATACACAAAAGCCTATTATTGGTCTTAAGAGTGCCTTACTTATACCCGTGTTTTCTTTTTTCTTCAAAACCTTTCTGCATTTCTCCCTGCAGCTTTGAAATGTGCATGTTGCTTATCTATCATGAACTAGTGCTTGTAGCTGATGATTGCTAACCTAGTGCCTACCCAGTTTTGTGGACATCTTTTCAACAGAGTACATAAACACCCTGCAACATAAGTGAACAAAAATGGTAACCTGCCTGAGGTCCTTCATACATAGTACCAGATGGTCATTGTTGTCCTCAGAAACATTGCCTGTAGAATTTATGATCATATAAATTTACATTTTATTTTACTTTGAATTACATTTCCATTGTCAGAAGAATATACCTAACAAGCTTAGGCTCAGTGAAAGCCTTTGGATATACCAATGTGTAAACAAGAAAATCCTCTCAGAATAGATCTAGATTGTTTTTCCTTTCTGAAACTGCATTTTTATGGGGAACTCAGGCATTCATTTTTAAAGGAAATTCATTATACAAATCTTCAAATCCTTTAAATAAGGTGTGAATCTTTCTTTTTATCTTCAGAAGTTTTTATTGAAGTCTTGACCATTTTGAAGTGACTTGAATGCTGAAACTTCCATTCAGTATCAGTTCAGCATTTATAGAAACATGCAGCCAAAAATCTGGAAGACATTGAATAAACTGTACACCAATCTTTTGTATTTGTAAGTCTATTTAATCAGGCTGTTGAAGGAAACAAGAGACTGTAAAATTGTTTAGATATTCAAACAAGTGAATATAATTTTAAGGAAATATTCGTATCTCCATTCACTAAACATTCACAAAATGTTCTTAAGGAATCATATGAACTGAGCATGTCGTTAATCAGGAGATTGCAGTTTCAAATACAACTTTTGAATCCAATCCAAGATTTTCAGTGTACATAGGGTGTTTCCAAAACACACTTCCAAATATTTGAGCTTCAACTCTAGTTTTAAGTACTGCAGTTTGATGAGGTGTTCTAGTCTGGGGCTAGTAAATAAGTCTAGAACTTGCTGGATTTCTCCCAGCAGATAAATCATCATCCACTTACTTTTAATGTTGTCTGGATTTCTCAAGCCTATCCTGCAATCTTTGTCTCTAGAATAATATGCAATGCAGTCATCTTGTGGGAACATGGAAGATTTTCAGTTGTAATAATAACATTTAAGTGAGCTTTTTGTGAAAAAGCTTCCTCGTGGCTATAAAAGAGGTCAGCTTCCCCGAAGGTAATTTTTTACACAGTCTGAAAGTTTTTTGATATATCACCCCTGCTGAATTTCAGCGGGGAAAGAGTGCTTGGTTTTGCATGAGGTAAAGATGTTTGATCTACATCCAGATTATGGGCCTGAATTTTTAGTTTCCCAACATGTGATAGCTGTACTGGTAAGAACAAATCAGTATGTTTGTTGATACAGCACAGCATGAAAATGCCACTTTTTGTGATTACATTGCAAATGGTGTTCATTGGTTGAAAAATATCTTTTCATCCAGATGCAACATTTTTCCAGTTGTTAAGAGGATGAGTGGACATCTGAACATGAAGTTATTCCATGCTGCATGTAGGTGGAAATACTTTGTGCAGTTTAGAGAGATGCTTTTAAATTTTTTTTTCACATTTTTTGTTCCTTCTGGTTGTTTTTAAACTTCTTTTTATTCCCATGCTCTTCTCTTGCCTTTATCAGCCCAATATATGCTAACATGTTCAACTTAAATAATACTTCACTAAAAAAGTCTTTTTTAACAGTATACTAGGCAAGATGTCTGTAGGTTTTGAGAAGCTCTGTATTTGCTAAGCCTTGTGGAGATTTTAATTTTTGGAAAGTCTAAAGAACTTCCCAGGTGCAGACAACACTATGTGTAGATGCATGTGAGCATGGCAGGTACCTTGTTACATCTCTGTCTACAAACGTTTTTGGACAAAAATCTGCCAAAACACCTGCTGTCTGAGCTACCTTGCTTCTAGGCAGGAGATGTTGGTGCCTTCTGCTATTCTTGGCACGTCTAAAAATACCTGGAGACCACACAATATATCTATGTTCTTGCTGCTCTTTCTGTAGGGAAGAATGATCAGTTCATGGCCACAGCTGGGCTCTTTGAACCCAGGCTTGCTTTATCCCCTGAAGATATTATGGTGGGGGGTGTGTCACTCCACTAAAAAGTTGATAGGTTTTGAGAAACACACACACACACATGAAAAAAAGCCTGACCAGACAGCTGGAGAAGGAAGAAGAGGGTTATCCGAGCTGCAAGGAAAGCTGAGAAATGGACCTGAGTCACAAGTTTATGACTGAAACACCTCCAAGTTTCACAGAAATTCTTTTCCAGCAGGGCAGGGGGCAGCAAGGCTCACCCTGTGAGCCCTGCAAAGTCTCCTTGGCTAACTGGGGAGTCTTGCTGGCTGGGAGGGAGAAGACATTTCTGGTTAATCTTACTCTGGCTGACAAGATCACTTCTGTAATGACTTCTTGTAGCTGTAACGAAGTCCTTTCATCCCACAGAGGGGAGTAATTTCTGATCTCTGGTGGGCTGGGTTTCTTCTCTTGGTGTGCTTTGTGTAAAATGTCAGAAAGATTTTCCTTAGTTTTTCACTGCAGTGCTGCTAGGCTGATTGTTACATGGCATGTTTTAAGAGCTATTTAAAGTCTCATCTGACTAAAGTGGCGGTGAGAAAAGACTGTTTCCTATCTTGCTGCACAAAATATTATTTTTATTTTTCATTAAATAAATTTAAAAAATCTTTATGATGGGTTGAGTCTAACAGGGGAATTCTTCAGGTTTCCAAATTTACAAGTGTTCTTCTTGAGTGGTTAACTGTTCCCACATTTGTAAAAAGGAGGAGAAAGGAAATTGCCAAAGAGGTTTTGAAAATTACCCTGGATGTTAGTGGTTATTTTCCATTTGTTTTTTCTTGTTCTAATTCTAATAAAGGTTTCTCAAGTGGCACTATTGTGGCACTCTCTTCTAAACCTCTACTATGGAAATACGAACAATGTTGGGAACATTTGCATAGTTAGTGTGTTTTGCATTACAAAGCAGTTTTGTTTCTTAAAGCTCTGGATCAGGTCTTTACCTCCATCATTAAACATGAAGGAACAGAAATTCAGCTGGTCTACACTGACTTAGCTCACTGTTAAAGTGAAACTGTTTCACTAACAAGTTAAAGATTTCCCTCTTTGCAGTGAGATTCCACCTTATGAGATTTATTTTCCTGTGGTTAAGTAAATGATCTCTGAAATGTAAGAAAAATTTGTATCATTTCAGCCTTGGTTAACTAATGGAAGAAATGATGTCCAAGGCAAACTGCCAAAGCAGACATTGCTCTATCTGCAATAGTCTGCAAGTGGCAGGACAGCACCATGCCATGTGACCTCTGGGTGTGGGATTTGCCCATGTGGCTGGGGTAGCTATAACCTCAGTTGTCCCTCCAACAACAGCGGGATGGCTGAAGAACCAGAACTTGTGAACGTGAGGTTTCTTATATCTGTCTATAACAGTCATCCACTCAGTCTTCCTAGTTGATTAGCCTGTAGCAGACCCCCACTAAAGTATCGGCTACACATGCCCTTCCTTTAATCCTGACTTACAAGATCTCAGTTGGCTCATCATCCATCCCCAGGCAGAGCTCCATGCACTCCAGCTCATTACTGACATAGAGGGCAACACCTTCTTCCTCATCTCCCCTGTTTTTTTTCTGATTATTGGTCCTATTCTTTTTTTGAAACCCAGCCCAGTTGAGTTGCAGTAGTATGGAGAGTCCCAGCCGAGTGCTGTCCCAAGTCTCTGAGGTCTCTGCTTGAATGGCTGGGAGGGTATGTAGGTGTGACATTCTCGAGTGGAGTGGACAGATGATTCAAAAATGAGAAGTAGAAAACATGAAAAATCATTGTTTGGGATACCTGGCAAGCCTGCTCTGAGGCTTTTTGGAAGGGATGAGGTGGTAGCCGTAGAGGTTGTTATCCCATCAGTTAAACCAGGGAGGCAGGGAGGCAATTGCTTTGTGGCAAAGTCCTCAGACTAAGTTTCTACCTCATCCTGTCATTTCTAGCAAAGAAGAAAAATGTGGATCCTTTAAAGTGGTAAAGGGAAAAAATATAAGCAAGGTCTATGTAAGCAAGCACTGGAGATGTTCTGCCTCTTTTTGTCTCGGTGTGACTGTTTTTCCATAGATGGGCTTCTGTGCTATCAGGAGAAATGTACATACTGCTAGACAGGACAAAATCTTGGACAAAAATCCAGCCTGGAGTCAGAAAAAGGAAACCAATTTAGGAACAAATAGTACACATTGGTCTCAATGCACAGTCATTCTGCTGCTTACTGGGAGGGTTTTCTGGTGCTCATTATAATTAATTAATGCACAAAAGTAACTCTGCATAGGCTGGTAATTCTGGCCACTGGCCAAGAATTCCTGCACCCTATGTAAGTGTATTCTTTCCTCATGATATGGAAGTTTTGCTTTTCACAATTATGTACTAAAAACAGAAACAGTCTTATGCAAGGTTGATGGGAAAAGTTTTAAACCTGAAGAGATCAGGAAATGAACTACACTGGTATGGTCCAAACAGCAAAGTAGTCTTGTTTCTCTTGGGCTCAGTGCAGTGAGGTAGGGGGGTGAAACCCATGGACATCAGGGAAAAAAAGCCCTGAGCAAGGGCTAGGCCAGGTCAGGAACTCACACTGGGGAAGGGGATGATTAAAAGTGATATCTGAGGAGGCACTGTAGTGTATTCAGTTCCACCTCACCATTACTGTGTTTACCATTGCTCTCTGGTGCATGTGGTGGTGTCTTCTTCTGTGGTGCTTGGAGTGAGGACTATTCCTTCTATGCACCCTAAATAAAATGGTATTACTGCATTTTTCTCCTTTTCTCTGTGGAAATTGTGTTATCAGTTCTTGTCTTCCTCTTGTGTGAGAAAGGAGGTGGGAAGACCCTTTTTTGGAAATAAGTGATTTTTAAAAGAAAAGTTAGCATAAAAAGAAATGCCATGTATTTTTCCTACGTGGACTCTATTGGAAAGTAACTCAAGCTTCCCTTCTGCTTCAGAGCCTAGGTCCTGTTCTCCTGCATCCCAAAGCACTGCTGGTACAATGGTTGGATGCACGAAGGTTTGCAATGGTATTTGCTATCTGATAGCCCACTAAACGCAAAAATTGCAGGATTAAAAATGCTGAAAGAATGAAATCAGGACATGACTGATGCTGATGTGTATGCTCACGAACAAAGCCTCTGGCTGCTGCTTTACTTACTGTACCCGGCAGAACTCAGACAACTCGGCCTTGATATTGTTCTCCTGAGACTGACATATACTCTGTAAGTGCAAGCTTAAATCACCAGACCGTATGGTGTATGACAATGTTTAACACTTAAGTGTTGCTTACCTTGCTTCTGAGATATTTTTAAACTGGTACATTGATTTTTGCATTTTCTTGCTAGGTCTGTTTTTAAAAACCACCCAAATGTGGAACCAATTGAATAGATAAGCTGGAATCTGTTTGCAGTTGATGGAAATAGTTGAAAGGACTGGGATTTGTTCCTTTAATTATCAAGCTCCTTCAGATAGGTCAATATCACCTTAAAAGCTCTTTAAGTAAATGACCGAATAAGATACTTTAAATGAAGAACTTCATAAAAAGTCTTGAATAGAGTCTCATTTTCTTTCAAATAATTCTGGAGAGTTCACCACAAAAGTCACCTGCTTTGATGTAAATTGCCTGAAGAGCAAGACCCACATGTGCAAGCACAATCTGTCACTTCTCATGTATGCATGTGCAAAGTTGCAGTTGCGCAAGGAGTCCACAGACAAAACCAGACTGTTATAGCAGTATGTGAGCACAGATTTTGGTCACAGAACTTCTCAGTTTTGATTCCTATGTGTCTTCATCCATTGTTTTGGGAACTAGTTTAATGCCTTATTTAAGGGACTTCAGTAAAGAACTAACAATGGTGACATTAATTCACATAATTTACTGCCTTTTTCTGCAGAACAAATGGACTCAATGGATTTTTATTCTAGCTCAAGCTTTTTTTAAATTCTGATCAAACAGTTTGGGAATGTTGAATTTCATATATAAAATATTAGTTGTGAACAATTACAAATAAATAATGCTGTTTCTGTTCTTACTTTGGGTGCTTGTAGGTCTCTGAATGTCTTTGTGATATCAATTATTAATTTCTAGTTTTCTCACATTGCCATGACCGTGGAAACATAGACTGAGTCTAGCCTATAACATTCTTTCACCAACGTGGTTATGTGAAGAAGTGGTCTGCTGGAGAAGCAGCTCCAAGGTCCTTACATTTTTCTTGGCTTCTTTTCCTTCTTCAAACCAGGGTAAGTTCTACTGCTAAGAGCATTATTTATAGCTAGGTCTACACCAGAGCTAGTGATAGCACAAAAGCTCTCCATAACAGTTCATATAGCCAGGTACCTTTTATTCTGAAGTGGGCAGTAACAAAAGCCGTTGGGATGGGTAAAAGAAATGATGCATCCACTTTTGGGAACCTTTCCAGGTTTGGAAATCCTGAGCCACAAGTTGAGTACAAGCTATTACATTTAAGCTATGTGGAAGACTACCATTCTGTGGCTGTGATCAGTAAATTTTTTGATCAAGAAGTGCTTTGGACTTTTTTCAGAGGTTGGAAATGTATTTCCTTGTGTTGGTTTTAAGCTCGCTACTTGATAACCTCGTTCATTACTGCCTATTTCCTCTGTGTTAAGAAAAAGTGAATAATCATCCCCTGTTTGTTTTCCCTGCATCTTTCACAATTTAATCTCCTGTGCTGTCCTGGTGTCTCTTGTAGTTCTACTGTGACCTTCAGGAAAAGAAAAAAGATTTGTGAATATATCCACAGACGAATGAAGTGAAAGAACATTTTCTTCCCTAAATAATTTCTGATGTTTCATATAGTGTCTCCAAAGCACTGTGTTGACATTTTCCCAGTGATCCCACAGCTCTTTTTCAAGTAGTAATGGCTACTTTAGAGCCTATTACAAGTACAGTTAGAGTAGTTTCTCCCTGGTACACTACATTTTAATGTACTGTGCCAACTATAACATGACAAAACATTATTAAAACCCTTGTGGCTCTACTAGTTCTGAAAAAAAGAAAAAGCATGTGAAATTCCATGAAAAATTATAACTTGTTTTTCTTACTTTTTATGGGTGATATGCCATAACTTTGATTATCCATTTTGACTCAGCTATTTTTACAAGCTGCAACTTGCTTCCATGGACAGGCATAAAAAGCTTCAAGCTGTTCCCAAATGCTTGAATATGCTGTGTCTTCTTCTATTTTGCTGCATTATGATTAGAAATACGCAAACATTTGGAAGAGCATCATGCACATTCATTTTTTTCTTTGATTTTATCCCTGTCAATTTTTTGTTAATTTTCTGTCAATAATTTAATAAATGCATTTGAGAAGTTCTTGATCTTCATTAAGTAATTCTTGGTCTGCAGATTGTTGCAGCTTTGTGAGCAAAGATAGGATTGAGAACATGTGTTAATTATGCAAACTACCCAATCAAGCTACAAATTGGCACTTAATTTAGGACTGGCTCAAGCACAATAGATTGCTAATTGTGTAATTTAGGATGCTAGAGGAATTGTTTACTGCAGCCATTAATGATGAAGAAATCAGAGAGTTTAAATTCTCTCCTGACAACGAAGCATGCACCTGAGAGAAATGCTGTCTTTAGACTAGGAATGTTTGAATGTTTTTAAAATGCAACCGCATGGGGAGGGCATGGCTGTGTTGCTAAATCACAATCCTCTTCAAGGGTAAATGCATAATTTTGGTGGGGAATAAAAAATAACAGTCTGTAATTATCAGCAAAATTAAATTCCTTTCTCTCCAGTCTTCCTCTAGCTTGCTCATTCTGTTGCCATTTCTGTCAACATTTTGACCCCAAATATAAAATGATTTGGATGACTATAGAAAGGGACTCCTTATATGTAGTTCTGCATAGGCAAAAGGGGTCACTGGTCTGAGGAGCTGACTGAAATAGCTCAGTCACTGAAACTGTTTGGCACGCTTCACTGCAGGCAGGCTGAGCTGTGTGTGCCATTTACCCTGTATATGCCAGAACTCACCAGGCTTTGTTGGAAAAGTTATTGAAATTAGCTTGCAAGTAGCCAATTAATTCTATTAAATACTTGCCAATGGCCTGAAAACAAGCCTAGTTCAAACTAAAGCTAAATTTTCAAATGTTACTTTGCTAATAATTAGACTCAGGTCTTGTAAGCAATGACCTGCTATTACAGTTTGCCTGAACACCTTGACA
Source organism: Bucco capensis (assembly GCA_013396975.1). Taxonomy (NCBI): domain Eukaryota; kingdom Metazoa; phylum Chordata; class Aves; order Piciformes; family Bucconidae; genus Bucco; species Bucco capensis. The sequence continues at coordinate 14,385 of VWZO01009220.1, read as the reverse complement.
TTTTTCCCCTGACAAAAGTGCTATTGAATGTGGGGCTGTCATAACAGAGCTGCAGTTGCATTCACTGACAGCATGCCCAAGGGTAAGAGACTTGCAGATATACAAGGTGAAGAAAACACTTAATTTACTTGTTAAATCAGTTTCCTATCCTGTTTTCCGTTAGCAGAAGTCTTTGCCACCTGTGACTGTAGATCCTGCTAAAGCTCTATGGAAACAGTTTCGTTTCTTATTCCTCCTTTTTTTTTTTTTTTTTGCAGACTGGATGTTAGTTCTTCATGTGTTTTGGAAATTTTGGGTAGAGATTTCTGGAAGTGAGCAGGAAGGAGCTACTCTCTCCTGGGTGCTCTGGGTGAGGGAAGCTGGGCTGAGTCAGGCAGGTGAGAGCAATGTGCTATTCTTCTAGATGTGCAAACAACCCAATGTTGTTTTGCCTGTGGATGCCTAATACCAGTCCCAGAAGAAATAAGTAAAGCATTTTATAGCTGCCTTTGAAGGGAGGAGAGTGCCTAGGCTTTCTTCTTCAATAGAGTAGAGTAGAGTAGGAGCTGATAGTATGTAGCACATATCTTTTTAAAGACAAACTTTGCTTAAAATGTTTGCCTCTTCAAAGCTGATACTGAGAGCTGACTACATTAGTATTAGTCCAATATGTGTGTGTGCAGGCACAAAAAGACTCTCAGCAATAAATATCAGCCAAAACAAAAGGAGAGCCTAGATGCAGTTGTGTTTGAGGGATTATTAGCTAAAGACTCCAACGGTTGGCTTGGAAATCCTGTGTGCTACCAGCTTTCTGTTTGTGGGCAAGCCATGTACTTTCCATGTAACAAGTTTCTTATTTGTAGAGAAAAAATTTACTTTGCTTCCATTTCTGTTCTGTTTCTTACCATGTGTTTGCACATTGCTTGCACATTGTGGTTGCTTAGAGTCAATACATCTTACATTAATACAGACATAATACAGGTTTAATTGCATGTATAATCTAATAGCCTAGACTGTGGAGAGCTTTCAGGAAAATACGATGTCATCTTAACAGCAAGATTAAAGAACTGTAAATTCTCAAATTGCATGTAATTTCTAGTCCTCTTTTGCTTTGCAGGTATGTCAACACTTGATTCGTAGAGTTACAGTAATGCAACCTAAAAGACAGACAAGAATATTGCTTTTATCCTCAGTACTTGCAAGAAAAATGATGAGTCAGTAATGTTTTTATCTTTCAACATCTGAAGCCAAACCCTCCCAAATAGATTATGTGGCATACTTGGTCAGACATTGCTGCCATACTTCAAATCATTGGAGTGAGACCCTTATTTCTAAGACCTTCCTGTTCTGGGGACCTTGTTCCAGTATGGACAGACAAAGTTAGAAGAAGAATGCCTTTTTTTCATCTCTAGAACCAGCTGACCTGGAAGGAAATCTTTCAAAAGCAAACATTTATGGAGATGAAAACTTTTTGGCTCTGGGTGTCCTAGCTGGTTCCCAAGTCATTATTTGAAATCTGCTCAGGAATAAAGATTCGCTTGTATTCACCTGGCTTTACCTTGTTGTAAAGATAGGAGCTGTCTTTTATGCTTGAATTAGCCATGGATCTAAGTTACTCTGAATAGTGATTGCAAGGTTGGACTAACCATTCTTCTGCAACTTCTTCCATGGTCTATGCTTCAGGAGATTAATACACCACCACTGTGGCTTCATCTGCTTAGTACCAGTTAAATAATAATGAAGTCTATGGAAAGGGTTATTATGAATTTTTTTTTTTACGTAAAAGAGATCTGATTGGAAGAAAAAAGAATACAAGTAGTAGCATCACCCAGAAGCAGTGTACTGCCCCTAAAATCTTGCAGCTGTCAGTGTTTCTGAAAATGGCATAAAATGCAGCATTTGAAAATGTTAAGGTACTTTGTTAGTGATTAAAACTGTTATTAAATTGAAATGTGATTAGCTTTAATTATAATTTAAACTACTTTAGTTCAAGTAATTAAAATTTGATCACACAATTTAATATTTTGCACAGTGTCCTTGATGACTGAAAGGCAAACGTCCTGTTGCAAGGAGATAACTCAATTGTCCAAGTGTTTTGAAATAGTTCTGCAAGTACATGTATAGATGCTAGGTCAGGCCTAACAGTAGTGTATTATGCTGACATAGAGCTTGCAAGCACCTTGCTTTTGTAATCATCTCATTCTTCAGCTCCCTTCTTGGGCATCTCTACCCATGCTCTAAGTACGTTCTGCAACGTGAGAGTAGTTTGCTGCTTCTGCTCCATTCCCTCTGAACTGAGCTGCTCTCCTGTAGAGGAGGCGATCAGGGGGGTATGGATGAGAGGCAAGAGGAGAAAAAGAAGATGCACACTGTGTGTGCACTGACAGTAAATAAGGTCAAGGTATGCTTTAGAAGAGGGAAGAGTGTTTATCAAGGAAGAAAAGAAATGGACACGTCCCAGGGGCAGGAGGAGGAGGCAGGGAGGGATAACCATGTCCCATGGAGAGCTCCAGAGGTCCAAGGTAGCCATCTCACACAGTAAAGCGGCCAGTTTGCCCCTCTGAAGCTGTGGGGTCATCTCTGGAACAGTCCTGGTAGGCTCCAGAGGAAGTTACAGCCAGCTGTGCTCTGGCCAGGAGAAGAACATCACGTTATGTAAAGACCCCAAGGATGAGAGTGGTAACCAGAAAATGGGAGATTCCTCAGGGTTCCTGCTGCTGACAGGTCTAGCTAAGGCATGAGGAAATACGTTGTTATTCCAGGAAGATTTAATGATTTTGGCAGTTGGCTTCCAAGGAACATGGAATTTTTAATTTTTCTTCATGGTAGGTTCCCTGGGATGCCATGAATACATCAGATGCACTTTGATATGATGATTAAGGTTTGATTTGGTTTCATTCTTTTTTCTTTTTTTTATTTGTTTTACAGAAGTGTGATCTCTTGCTTAATTGCAAATATTCCTCTTTCACATAACAAATAGGAGATTTTTAGTGTAGCATGTGTGTAATTTTATACAAGTGCCTGAGAGCCAGGCTGCTAAGCCTACTCCATTTCTTCTAAGAGGTTTATTCTTTGGAGAAAGGAACAGCTTTTGTTTGAACAGCTTTGGGTGAATAAGGTGGGGGAACATGGATGACAACATTTATATATCCCATATACTCATAACTCTATGTAAAATGTGTGTTTGTGTATATATGATAATAGAACATGGGAATATTGATGAATATTTGATGTGTGGATATAATTTCTGCTTGTATGCATATGTTTTTGTGATGGGTATTATGTGTTTATAGTAGATACAGTCAAAGACTTGGCCCAGACTGTATTTTGTGGCATCGTCAGACTGGTGCTTTCTAGGCACTAAGATTATCTCTGAAATTCAGGGAAATTCATTATGGTAGATTATTCTTAGTGATGCAATTTTTAGGTCCTAAATAAACATCAGAATGTTGTCCTTCAACATCAAGGAATACTTCTTTTAATGAAAGCATGACTGAGCACTGGCACAGGTTGCCCAGAGAGATTGTGGAGATATTCAAAAGCACTCTGGATGTGGTCCTGGGCAACCAACTCTATGAGGCCCTGCTTGAGCAGGGAAGGTTGAACTAGATGACTTCCAGAACCCCCTTCCAAATTCAGCCATTTTGTAGTTCCATGATTCTGCCCCAAACTGGAGCTGGCTTGTGCCTGCTCATGTTTAGCAAGACTTTTAACTCTCCCTACTTTTTGAGCACATCTGTCATTCCTGTAAAAAGCAGTTATTAAGGAAATGCAAATTATTTTCTAGGAAGAGATGAACCCTCAAGATACTTCAGTCTGTTGATATATGTTTTGTGCCGCCTGGAGGTGATTTGTTCAGGACTAATAGCAGGCCTTTTAAAATGAAAGTCACATGCACATGGAAGTTACTGCTCCTTTCTGTCTAGCAGAGATGTGCCAGGCAATTCTACTGCCTGGTGTAAGCTTCTATCTACTAATTTCTTAAATTATTTTAGTAAGACATCGCTCTGCATTTGATCTAGCTCACCTCAGTTGGGTGGGAGTGTTGATCTGCTTGAGGGTAGGGAGGTTCTGCAGAGGGATCTGGACAGGCTGGATTGATGGACCAAGGCCAGTTGTATGAGGTTCAACAACTCCATACAATGCTACAGGCTTGGGGCAGAGTGGCTGGAAGCTGTGGAAAAGGACCTGGGGATGCAGGTCAATACCCGACTGAACATAAACCACCAGTGTGCCCAGGTGGCCAAGAAGACCAACAGCATCCTGGTTTTTATCAGAAATAGTGTGGCCAGTAGGGCTAGGGAAGTGTTCGTGCCCCTGTACTTTTCTCTGGTAAGGCTGCACCTCAAATACTGTGTTGAGTTTGGGGCCCTCACCACAAGAAAGACACTGAGGCATTGGAATATGTCAAGAAATAGGTAAGGAAGCTGGTAAAGGGTTGAGAGAACAAGTCTTATGAGGAGCAGCTGAGGGAACTGGGGTTGGTTTATCTGGAGAAAAGGAGGCTGAGGGGAAACCTTCCCTCTCTCTACAACTACTTGAAAGGAGTTTTTAGCAAGCTGAGAGTCAGTCTCTTCTAGCAACAGGACAAGACAAAATGGTCTCAAGTTGCACCAAGGGAGGTTCAAGTTGGATATTAGGAAGAAATTCTTCCTTGAAAGAGTGGTGAAGCATTGGAACAGGCTACCCAGGGAAGTGGTGGAGTTACCATCCCTGGAAGCATTCAAAATCCATGTAGATATGGCACTTAGTGACATGGTTTAGTGGACATGGTGGTGTGCTGACAGTGGAGCACGATGATCTTAGAGGTCCTTTCTAAACTTAGTGAATCTATGATCGACGTGGATGACTCACAAAGTTGAGCTCTCTGTATTGGAAAGGAATGTGAAGCACCCAGAAAATATTGGCAATGCACAATGTGGGGGTAAGAGCTCCGATGTGACAGGAGGCCAATCCAACCAGTGCTTTTCATTTTGATCTGCAAACATTACTCTTTTGTGTTTTTAAATAGTGTTTAATTAAAACAGGCTTGCTATCACTCTTGAGTTTGTGGCTATGGCAAAGCCCAAGACTGGTGTCTGGCTGTTATGGGGGAACCATTCCCTGCTACTATTAGAGGTGATGCCTTCAACAGTGCTTGTAAAAAACGAGTTGCCTCTGTGTATTATCTAGTCAGTTTATGCTTTGAATGAAAGCATGAATTTTCTGGTAGATATGTGGTTGCAGTTATGGAGCTGGGGACCACAGAGAGAGCTGGGGCTTGAAAGGGCTCCTTTCCCTGGGTCAGCTGCTCTGCAGCTGAGAAAATGCAAGAGTAAAGCCAAGTCAGATAGTACTGATAGAGATTCTGATTTCCATTTTTTTTCCAAACAAACCCCAAAACATTTCTATTTAGCAAGACAGTGAGGAAGAGGTTTGTATGTCTTCTTTACTGAATGGTGGAGCAATTAAGGAACTTGTCCAGTTCTCCTGTCACTGATTTGCATAAGGAGGAGGCAGTCAGGAAGTCCTCAACCTCTCCTCTTGAGGTTATTACACTTTGGATGAACAATTAACATTTACTAGAAGAGGGAATGGTGCTCAGGAAGTCTAATCTCTCGAAAGAAGACCTGCCAGGCTACTGATTCATGCACACACGTGTGCTGTCTCTCAATGAATACTTAATCTTTTATTAAGAGTGGAGCAGATCCAAGGGGATGATTCAAGTCTCCTCCCTGGATCCGATACTTGGCTTTCAGCTAATATGCTTTTTGTTCCATCAAAAATGTCACTGCTTTTACACAACTCCTCCTTCTCATTTAAATGCTCTTCTTTGTTTCAGTTTATTTTTTTTGTTTTGTTACTTGCCTGGACCCTGATCTCTCTTTTGTTTCTTGACCCTGAGAATAGGAGATCTGTGGCTCCATTATATTTGAGATTAACAAAATCTGTGGAAGGACTGAAGATAAGTTTTCTTCTGAGCCAAGCTAGGGAGGGCTATGGTGTTTCCATCTCCACACAGTCTCCCAGGGCATTCAGAATGTGTTTACCCTTGCCTGCTCCACGTGCTCTTGACAAGCCTGTGGACACTCAGCACTTCTTAGCAGCCTGCTTTGGAAATCAGCAAAGAGAGTGTTCTGCCTTCAACAGACCAGTTTTCACCCCTGCCCATCATCTGCTTCTCTCAGGGTTATTTTGCAACCAAGGATGGCAGTTTTCCAGAGGGAAACACAAATTACAAGTGGTGGGCAGCAAAGTCACGCTGCATTGCTTTGCAAAAGGGAGAAGCCCTGAGGGGAAAGCCAGGCTGAGGACCTATAAGCCACCTTTGCTCTGTGGAGTATAAGCCCAGCCTAAACCTGAACCTAAGCCCACATGCAAACCATTAGGCATTTCCAACTGCTTTTCACAACCACAAGCTGTAACTCAGGCTACAGTGTTTCAACGTGGGGTTTTGTATTGAGGTTATAAATACATTTTTCTGCCTGGATGATATTTATACAACAGCAAGCATATTACATATCCTGATCTCTGTGAGTAGAGGTGGATGGAGAAACTGGAAGTAGGGCTGAAACAGCTGAAGAAGAGGCTGTTGTCTCTGCACTAGCTGTTGGCCTAACCGGTTGGATCAGTCACAATCTGGAGGAGAATTAATGGCCACCCTGTGGCTAATAGTAAGATCAGTGGTTAAGTGGCACTTACAGGGCTGGTCACTAATTGAATTTCAGATGCAGCCATGAACATTACTTGTTAACTCTCTGCTTTCCTTTTTTCCTTCTGTCTTTTGGCCAGCACATCCCTTCTAGCCAGCTTCTCGGTCCGCAAAGATGTGTCTTGTCTGCTTTACCTCCAAGTGGTGATAGGAAAGTTGTGTAAAGCAATTGTAAAAACACCCACAGTAACTGGCTCCTTGTCTAACTAAGCTCCATCTGTTGCAAACCATAGTGATTGCATTGATATCCCAGAGCCATTAAACCATTCCATATGGGAAGCTTTGCCATGTACATAACCTTGTCCACAACAAAGTCTAGAGAAGGAGCTGTGATGTTAGGAAAAAAACCTAATACAAATCACAACAACAGTTAACATATTGGGAGAACATGTAAGCAGTCTGCCTGTTGTAAGTTGTAAATTCCAGTTGCCCACCGTGAGGAGGGAGAGAGGCATGTAATGCCAATGCTCCCATGTCAGACAGTTTACACCAACTGATTTGATTCTTATTAAAAGGGGTTTTTTTGTTATCTGCTGCCTGCTGCCTCCTGTGTATGGCTTTGCAAAATGACATGAAATCTAGACTTCTGGGGTTTTTAGAGCACACTCATGTCCTTAATATGCTTTCTCAGTTTTGTTATTGTGTCCACCCATCCCCAACTCCCCAGCATGAGCTCTATTTCTTGGCTCTCTGAATAAACTCCCTCTTACAGGAAAATCTATAACACACCCTACTACATTTTCCACTGTTGTATATGACTCTCTTTTATCCAAAGTAGCATTTGAGCTAACTTGGGCAATGCAAAATAAATTCAATTTATGCTAACCAAGCCATTCTAGGCAAAGTTTTGCCATGATAGGGAGAGAGAATGAATGATGTAATTACATTGAGATTTAGTGCTAGGTTGAGAGCAGGATCTCACAGGAAATGCACTAAGAAGGAAAAGTCATTCCATTTCTGAAAACCATAGCAAATGTTCCCTTCAAACCTCATTGGCTGCTATTAGCTTTCTATTTTGTCAGTGCTTCTATTAGTTACTTTGTAAGTGTGCCAAAGAACCTAGAATTTTTTATTAAAAGTATGGGTTAAGTGTCTCCTAGGTGTGATGGTTGTGCAGAGACTATTCTGTAAAAGAAGCTGAGCAATGTCACCTCAAAGTCTATTTTGGGTGGGGAAACTACAGTCTAGCAGCCCCGAGCTAAGGAAAGAGATGCCTGAGCTACGTTGTCCTTGTTAGAGAGGTGATGGTGACTCTAAGAAGTATGGATAAATGACCAGACTGAAATGAGCTCTGATGACTTTTCTCATGCAAACAAGTGCTGTACTGCCTTGCTGGCCTTTGGTCTGTGCACAATGCAGCCCATCTGTGGTTTGTGCACATCTGGTCCCTACTACTGCTTGGTTGACTTAGAAGTGTGCTGGGAGAGCAGATGCACAGGTTGTCTCCCACCACTAGCGTCACAGCACACCTCTCTGTGTGATGTAGCTGAGAGTTTAGATGTTGGGTTGAAACCCAGATCCCTTTCAAGGGATGTGGTTGGGCTGTTGAGCCTGCAAATTCCACCCAATTTAACTCACTAAGCATCTCTACCTCTGCCAGAACCCTTCTGCTGTTTTTGTGTCTTTAAAGAAGTCTTGTCCTTCTTCCTAATAATATTGGCTCCTTGTGGAGCCTACCAGATCCAGGCAAACTGAAACAATTATGCCATCAGCAGGGTATAAGATTCCCATTTTTCATTAGAGACTTGGAAAAAAAATACCCAGTGGGGGAAATATTCTGGGATGATGGTGTTTTTCATGTGCAGGCCAAACTCAAGCCTTCCCTTTCAATAATGGAAAAGCAATTAGAAAGAAACAGCTGTGACTTATTCAGGCTCTCCTCTGATGATCTGTGGACTGGGAGGCTGGGAAGGAGGCCACTCTGCACTAGCTATTGGACTATGGTGGATGTGTAATTGGCAGCTGCTTTCAGGATGCTTCCTAGTCTTTTCTTAATTTACAGACTTTTCCAGTAGCAGATATTTTAGGATTTTTCTGCAGAAAGTTGAAAGAAATATTCTTCACGTTCTTTCTGCTCTTTCTGCGTTTCCAGATGTGAGCAGTTCTTTGCATTTTTTTCCTGTTGTAACTGTCGCTTTTTTTAAACCTTTGTTAATAACTACATTTTTATGAGCCTGTAAGAAACATTCCATGATTTCTTTCCATTTCCTTCTGAACATGTAGTAACATGGTTTCAAAATACTGCCTTCAGCATGCCAAGGTACTCTGAAAAGGATTTTTCATGTGATTCATGACAGTGGTGAACAGGAAAATCAAGATGCTGGGTTTGAAGCAAATCAGACGCCTCTTAGAGGAGAAGATCCTCACTAAATAGACTTCGTTCCCTGAAGAACGGAAACAACTCAGATGTTGCATCAGCTGCATTTTCCCTGACAGCTGAAGGAAGTTCTGATAGCTACAGCAGTTCTTATTACCCACGATGTGCTTCTGCAGTGTGCAGGGGTGGTTCTGCCCCACATTGGCTGCAGTATGAGTGGCTCTCATAGAGCCCAAGGAGAATGACAGACACCACTGCCTGAATGCTTGTGCTCTAACTCTACAATGCTGCAGAGCAGATGGGAAAGCACTGTGGTAAATTCTGCCCTTCATCTCTAAAGGCTAACGAAAAGCAACTTTCCACTCTTTTTCAACACCTTTTTCATCTGGAGGTTTTGGGTTTATATATTTTTTCTCCAACACCTAAAAGAGACAGCTAGAACAGTTTGAGATGCCATGGATTTCACAGCTATCAATATGTCAGCAATTCTTAACCATGTTCCTACTTCTGCATGGATGCATTCTGCTGAGCTGGAGATATTTCTCCATCTTAACAGTCAGTGAGCAGCAGAGAGCAGAATCTCTGGCCCTGGTTCAACCACTACAAGACTGACATTCCACGAGCTGGATGAGAAGGACAACAGTGTTGCTGCTGACCCTCTCCTTCCATGGAAAAGTATCTTCTGCTCTTCTGTTGAAGTAACATTGGCCAGCCATCCCATTTTGGCAGCTCCAGGACCAAGTCCAGAGTATGGGATCCCTTCTTTCAGCTGCAGCCATGATGACTGTAATGTAGGCTGTTAAAAAAACAAGAAGAATCTCTATTTAAAACAGATTATTACACACATCAAAATAGAACAGATGTTCCTATAATGAGAAGGGCAAAAAATTATCCCAGAAAGATAGTTAAAGCAATTGCCATCCGGATTGTCTGCTAAGTTATCATTCTGGCTGACAGAGCAGCCTAAAAGCAGCATGTTACTGTCTTGAGCTAGTGCTTAGATTAGAAACCTGGTGAGTTTTTTTAGAGACATTCAGAGGGACTATTTTAAACAGGATTTTGGCAATATTAATAATAATATGCCAGAAATATTTAATCTCCACTTGACTTACCTCTTTTTGACATTAAACTGGCACTCTTTGAAGAAGGGACTGAGAGATAGTGGTCAAGTAAAAACAAAAAGACAGAAATAAATAACCCTATACAGTGTAAGGCAGATAGTATCAAGTATGCATTTTAAAAATGAAAACAAAAAAACCGTCCCACTGTTTTAACAAAAAAAAAGGGCAAGAATACTTTTTTGTGCTTTTAACATCTGAGCCACAACAGTTTCTAAAATGATGTTTCAATTAGCTCTGATTTATTTTCTGCTGTTACGCACTTTCCTTTTCCACAATTGTTGTGCTATATCCTATAATTGCATTCTGAAGATCAGCCCAATTTTGAGTCTGCAACTCTGCTGCAGCTTCCCGCCCGTGATGAGAAGAACACTGCGAGGCCATGCAGCATGTTTCTGTTGGTCTCTGAATGAGTGATTTTTGGCTGTGAGAAGGCTATTTGTGAAATGAAGTTAAGGAGAGCAGTTCTCATTCTTAAGACCTCTCTTGCCATTTAAGGAAGACCTTTACAGCTGATTTTCCCCTTGTATCCTATCAACATTTTTTCTCAGAAGCTAAAGTGGGGTGCTGCCCACCACCCTCTCCTCTGAACTCTCATAAATGAGCAGAAACAGGCCTTTAGTTCCAGCTGGCCAGTAAATGGAGTGTGAAAAAAAGCTTTACCTTTCTATTTTGAAACAGAACAGAGCTTTAACTGCTGTACATAGGGAGATTATGGGCATTGAAACAGTAAAACAGCATATATCCTGTGTGGCAGATGGTGGGAGATGAATGTTTCAGTCTTTCACAATTTTTATTACATTTTCCTCAAGTGTTTTAGACAGCTCCATTGAGACACCTTAATTGTTATAGGATACCCTCTCTCAAAGATTTCCAAGAGCATTGCCAGTTTGCAATATAGCAAAAGACAGTACTTAAGCAAAAGCTGCATCGTTAGAAAAAGCCCCTCTTTCCATTTAAGAGTCTGATTGTACTCCAGTAAAGGAATAAGTTTAAGGTAAGAAGAAATAAATTTGAAATTACATTATTTTGGGCATGGGCAATGCTGTGGAGTCCTGTCAGGTATCCATTAGTATCAACTGAAAATACTTATTGGTTCAAAATCCCTGGAGAAGATCCAGTTTAGCAAGTGAAATGGCAGAGGATGACAAGGGGAGTGGGAAGCAGGTGTGGCTATACTCAGTGTACCTGGTTCTGAATATTGTAAGTTTAGTAACTCCAGACTGATACTTCCAACCCCTGTTGACAAACTACTGGTAGGCTTGTGATAATAGCAGTGGTACAGGGAAACTCATTGCTTTATATGTCCAATAAGATGAAGGAAAGGTGAAAAAATAATTAGTAGTGACCTGTTTCAGTGGCATTTTCTTTCCTTTTTTTTTTTTTTTAAACATTATTGAAATGTTGTAATATTCAGCCTTAATTTTCTCCACAGATACAATTAAGATACTCAAGGAAACACAGAGAAAGTTCGTTCCTACTACAGGTACACGAAAGATTGTCAGATTTCTGCTTTTATCTTTCTAACAGTGATGTTGGATAAGTAGCTGCTCCCCTAGGTGTGGTTAGATGAGCACAGGAGGATGTAAACTTGTTTTTTTATTATTTTTTTAGGAGTCCTCATGAGCTCCTTATGTAGGAAAAGGGACCTCTTTGTGATAGGTGGTGCACAGCTTTTCTGCTTGTATCAAAAAGAAAGCACTGGAAACATTTGACATGCATGTCTCTTGGTTGATGATTATACAGAGGACTTAGTTTTGGCCAAGAGCCACGTCAAATCCTGTTGTGATCGTTACAGACAGGCCTTTATGAAAATAGAACAAACTGGGGTTTACCTTTCAGAACAACAAACAGAAATACCCCCTCAAAAGCCAGCAATTCCATCACCTTGCCTTTACATGTCTGTTTGCTACCAGGCCCCTAGAAAAACCTCTCTTAATACTGTCAGGAACTTAACCCACCTCTAGGGAGAGTGACTACTTAATCATGGTGTGTGCAAAGGACTTAGAGGGAAAAGAGTGAGGGAGGTACCATGCAAAAAGAATCTGTGATCTGGAGACTGCTGCTATCAGTAAAAACCTACAAATCAAATTCCACTCTCCTTTAAGAGGTTTGTCAGCTGCAAAGCAGAGCTGCATATCTAACTTTCCATCCAGTATGAAGATGCATCGTTGGAGGATGCATGTTGTGAGGTGAGACAGAAGCCTACAGCATGAAATGATCAAAACTCTAAATTGAGCCTGCAATGTATGTGATTTCATTAAATATATAGCTAATTAAACAGCAGCATCACAGCAGCTTAGAACTTAAGCTTGAAGTCTGTTACTACTCTAAAAATCTATTGGTCTCTCAAATCACATAACATTATCATAGTGCAGGTTCCCCAGTCCTTTTAGCCTGAGTTATAACCAAATTTTCTGTAGGGTTTTTTTTTTAATATTAGATATACAAGTGTTTTATTTGCTTGTTGTTTCTTTATTGTCCTCAATGTAAGTGTTTCTTTTGTATTTGCTTACTGCTTTGTTTTTACAGGAGATTGTTTTCCCTTCCCCTCCATCCCAGATGGGTACTTGCTTGAACTGCTGATGTGTGAGAGCATGACTTTTCTGTCTACAATGCTGAAGCTTGTGCAGATACAGCCTTTTCTGTAAAACCAGTCCCACAGTATTTAGCACAAGTGTGCCATTTCCTCCTCTCAGGCCGTGATCTGAAGGTAGTCTTTCATATGTTACAAATGGGAACATTTGGGAGTTTCAATAGAACAAATTTTTATGAAGTTGTGGCACTGCTGTAGCACAGAGAACTTAACCCTTGCTTCTTCGAATCCATGTGTGAAGACCAGGAAAGATTGTTCCCTGTCATAATCTTGAATGTTATGAAAGATTCCTGATTAATGAATGTGCACATGCCTGGTTAACTTTAATGCTGCTGTCAGTAATGAGCTTCCCAGAAGACATTTATTCTGGAGGCCAGGCTTTTCCCTGTGTCTGAAAGGGCATGAGAAGCCCAGCAGCTGAGTTGCACCCCTAAGCTGGGAGGCAAAGATGAACATAATTTAGTCCTTGGCAAGCTGTTTTCTGTAGTTAATCACTGTTTGTCAATGGGAACACAATTCAAACTGACTAAGGCATTATTTCAGGATTTTTAGTTGCTTTTTTGCCTTCTGCTGTAGAAAGAAACATCTTTGATATGTAGTTATGATGGCCATCAGCTACAAGGCAACATTTGAGCTGACATAGCAGGTCATGTAGACTACCTTAATTCCTCGGTAACAATGCAAATGTTGCAGACCAAGACTCCCTGTAACAGTCTGTTCTGAAATAATAAAGAGCTTTGTCTTGCTGATTTGCAGGACTGTTTCCAGCTAGTTTGAAGGCTGTGACTCACCTTGTCCCCTCAGGAATGGCCATTTGGTTTCTGCTGGGGAAGATGGATGGTCCCAATTTTTCCTTGCCTAGTTTGAGAGCTAAGCAAACATGCATTCGATAGCCTCTTTCTGGCAGTTCCTTGCCTGTGGATTGAAACAACTGCTTGCAGTCTCTCCTGTTTTCTGTTTTTCATCCCCTTCCCCCTCCCTGTCTCCATAAATACAAGTGGTGCTGTATTATAGAAACTCTTCTGCCACAGTGGAAACATCTGCAGCCTGAACACTCCTGCAGGAATGTCACTTGGGGGAATCACTCTTTGTTTTATGAGAAACCTCTCTTTCAGCCCTCAGAGGGGCCAGAGAGGGAGAGGATGCTGGGTTTGACACCAATTCTGTGTTTTTTTTCAGGGATTTTGCAGAAGAATGTTGTGTCTGATTTTTGTGGATTGTCAAAATGAAGCCAGATGGCAGTGGATTAAGTGTAATGCTGCTTTGTTGTTCTTGGGTTCACGACTGCACTTCCCTTTGAGCAAGAGATCTCTCCCTGTGCAGCAGCCCCAGCCCCATGCGCCCCCAGTCACCAACTACCCTTCCCATAGGTCCCAAAAATGCTGCCCTGGAATGGTTGAGAAGGGAAGCTTTATTTTGGAGAGGACTGCTAATTAGAAACTGCTTACTTGACATTTTTCGTGCCTAGATTACTCGCCAAAAGCCTGTTTGCTGTGCTCTCTATCTGACGAAATACGGATAGTAGTAATCAGTTTGCTTGCTGAAGTGAAGTTGCTGGGTGAGCAGCTGAGCTAGTGAAGTCTGGTTTCTTACAGATTTGTGTATGGTAGCTGGATTTCCTGATATTTAGAAAGCCATGAGTTCAATTGAAGTGTTGTCCCTAAAAACTGGCCAAGAGCAAGTT
>VWZO01009219.1:1797-17932 GCA_013396975.1 Bucco capensis | reverse complement strand
GTTGATTTGTCCCCCTGTATGATGTTCCGGGTCACAGCCTTTGGCCCCTCGGGGCACAGTTCCAACTTTCATTTCCTTATCAGTTTCTCTCGGTAAATTCTTCCGCGGGCAAAGGAAGGAGGGGGGCACAGTTCCAACTTCGTTTTCTTAAAAAGGAAACGTCTCTGTCCGTTGTCTGTTTAGAGACAGACAACCCTAATCTCTTCAAAAGGGGAAATGACCTACAAATGTCAAGAGGATCCCTGATGTCCCTTTCTCTTCAATTTTAGTCATCCTATGACGGACAAGGACCCAGACCACCTCAGAGGATGCCATGGATGAGATGGCAACCCAACCTCCAAATTCAGTCATCACTCCAGCAGTCACAAAAAAGCACTGGGTACAGAGCTGGATGGATCCATACTATCCATTAGTAAGCAAGAGGTTACACTTTATGAGCAGCTCTCCTCCCCCGTATTTTGTGTTTGTGGCCTTCCAGCTTAGACCTATCTTCACCATCTTGCTTCCTCCTATCCTTCCTCTGGTCAACAGGAATCACAGAATAGTTAAGGTTGGAACAGACCTCTAAGATCATTAATTCCAACCATCTACGTATCACTACCGTCTGCATCTGGGTGCATCTGGGTAACCTTTTCCTTCTAATTAGGAGTAAGAAAGATCTGATCATGAATCTTGAGACAGAGACAGCTGTTGGGAGAGGCAGCGGACAAAACCTGGATTAGACATCACCAGGGAGTGGATTAATTGTGGAGAATCCTCTATAGTTGCAATGTTGTGAGGGACTAAGTGACGGAGGTTCGGTGTGTGTGCAAGTTGTCCGTCTGTGTAGGTGTTGTGACCGTGTTCCTTTGACTGTGGTATGGGGAATGTTGTGGCATGGGGAGAGCTGCCCATGGAGGAGATGATTCATTTCTAGTTGACAATGTTGAATTAACCTGCACCAAGTCGTGACCATTTTCGCCATGATGGTGGAAAGTAAGTGATATCCCTGTGAAATGAGGACAGGCTGAGAGAGTTGGGGTTGTTCATCCTGGAGAAGAAAAGGCTCCTGAGAGACTTTACTGCAACTTTCACTACTTAAAGGGACTATCAGAAAGATGAGGACAGGCCTTTTATCAGGGTCTGTTGGGACAGGACAAGGGGTGAGGTTTGAAACTAAAAAAGGAAGATTCAGACCAGATAGAAGGAAGAAATTTTTTTCCACTGAGGGTGGTGAGACCTTGTCCCAGGTTGCCCAGAGAGGTGGTAGATGTCCCATCCTGAAACCATTCAAGGTCAGGTTGTCTGGGACTGTGAGCAACCTGCTCTAGTTGAAGATGTCCCTGCTGACTGCAGAGGGGTTGGAATAGATGACCTTGAAAGGTCCCTTCCCACCCAAAGCAGTCTGATTTTGTGATTTTATGATTCTAGGATCCTTGTCTTTATGGCAGCCCGTGATCTTTTCCATCTCATTTCTCCCCCATTGTGTTAAGGAAGGAGAGCAAGAGAGCAGCTGTTTTGGCATTTTGTATTCAATGGAGGCCAACCCACCACAGATCATTTTGCTACCAGTACTGATTCTGTCTGGGTTGGAGGTCAGTTTCCTCATAGCAGCTTGTATGGTGCTGAGCCTCATGTCTGTGGCTAAGCTGGTGTTGGCAACACAAGTGACATTTTGGCTGCTGCAGATCAGCGCTCACATGGCATTGAGACTTCTATCTCTTCTATCTTGTCCCAAAGCAATAAGGCTGGGTGTGGGATGGTTGCTAGGAGGGGACATGGAGCTATTCCAGCTGATCCAAGGGATATCCCATGCCTTACGACATCATGTTCATCAATCAAAGCTCAGAGAAGAGAGGAGGCAGGGAGGACCTTGATGGTTATGGCATTTGTGATCACAAGTAGCCATTAACTGGGCTGAGGCTCCACTTGCCAGGAATCAGATGGACATCTGCCTGCCAATGGGACATGGTGAATGAGTTCTCTACTGCACTTGGCTTACGTCTGCAGCTTTTGCTTTCCTCATTAAGCTCCATTATCTCAACTTGAGAGGTTTTTCCACCTTCCTTTGATTTGTTTTTTCCCCATCCCTCAGGAAAGGGGAGCCAGTGAAAGGCAAGGGTGGATGTGTGGCTGGTGGCCAGGGTCAGCCCACCAGAGTGTGCCATTAAATGATCAGAACAGTATTGTACCTGTTGAGATTCAGGACTTTTAGCATTTGTAGCTGAAGACGAGGGAACCAAGAAGAAATACAACACCCCCTCCTTCCCCATCTTTATTGCCTTAGCAATGCATGCTGACAGATGAAGTTATGCCAAGGGAGATTTAGGTTGGAGACCAGGGAAAATGTCTTCCCCTAAGGTGTTGTCAAGCTCTGGCCCAGGCTGCCCATGGATGTGGTGGAGTCATCATCCATGGAGGGGTTTAAAAGCCATATAGATGTGATGCTGAGGGACATGGTTTAGTGGTGACCTAGCAGTGTTAGGTTAATGACTGGACTTGATGATCTTAAAGATCTCTTCCAACCAAACTGATTCAATGATTCCCTGGTGAGACCATGTTCCTGGTTGCCCAGAGAGGTGGTAGATGTCCCATCCCTAAAACCATTCAAGGTCAGGTTGCTTGGGGCTTT
The DNA here is from genome assembly GCA_013396975.1 of Bucco capensis. Classification (NCBI taxonomy): domain Eukaryota; kingdom Metazoa; phylum Chordata; class Aves; order Piciformes; family Bucconidae; genus Bucco; species Bucco capensis. The sequence continues at coordinate 15,321 of VWZO01009219.1, read as the reverse complement.
GAGCAGCCTGCTCTAGTTGCAGATGTCCCTGCTGACTGCAGGGGGTTGGACTAGATGACCTTGAAAGGTCCCTTCCCACCCAAACCAGTCTGTGATTCCATGATTCTATCAAAGAGCTGACCGCTGCAAGCAATGTAGAGGCAGCAGCCATCCAAGGAGCAGTGAACTAGGCTGGTGGGGTGCTGGGGGAGATGCTGCATTCTTTAGACAGGTAGGAACTCTATCCCTGAGTGTATAGATTGGGACTACAGAGCTGAGATTGAGCCTGAGCCCAGTTCTGTGCCTGTTTTCAAATATTAAAAGCCATAAGGTAACTGGCAGTTTTCTGAATAACTGTTTCCTTCATCATTCATAAAAATACCAGCTTTGAATGTCACCAGATGATTGCTCCTCATCCTGTGCTTGTTGGAAGACACAAAAAAAAGAGCAGGGTATATGTCCTAAAAGTAATCTTCCCTAAATCACCTCTCCCACCCCAAGCAATCACATAAATCTCTTCCTCCTGCACACAAAAGGCATGTTGTGATTTCCCTAGGGACCACTGCTGGGCCCAGGGAAAAGCAATTCCTCAACCTCTCCTCTGAGCAAAGGCAATTCAGGTAGAGTCCAGTGCCATGGAGTGGGGGAGGCAGGGGGAGAGAACCACACAGTGCAAACGAGGTTAAGCATGCAAGCAGAAAACTCTACTCCCAACAAGATAAACTTAATTCCTGTGACAGCTGAAAAGTTGAAGCATCTTCCAGGATGATGATGTCTAGCCACAGGCACAAATGTGGTTTCTGAGGAACACACTCAGTCGAGTGTCATTAGGAAAGACGCGTAAAAGGTTAGTGAAATCAAAGCAAATGCATTTGAAACTTCAGGCCAAGCCTCTAGAAAAAATGCTTCAGTAGTCCTGTGACAGCCTCTGGATCCAGTGTTATTTATAATCACAGAATCACGAAGCCTGGAAGAGACCTCTAAGATCATCAAGTCTGGCTTTCTACCTAGCACCCCCATGCCAGTAAACCATGTCCCTAAGGACCACATCTAGATGTTTCTTCAACCCATCCAGGGATGGTGACTCCACCACCTCCCTGGGCAGCCTGGGCCAAGATCCAGTAACCTCTGCAGGAAAGAAATTCCTCCTGACATCCAATCTAAACCTCCCCTGCTGCATCTTGAGGCCATTTCTTCTTGTCCTATCACTGGTAACACTGGAGAAGAGACCTGCCCCTATCTCACTCCAGCCTCCTTTCAGGGACCTGTAAAGAGAGATAAGTCTCCCCTGAGCCTCCTCTTCTCCAAACTAACCAACCCCAGTTCCCCCAGCTGCTCCTCATCACACTTATTCTCCAGAGCCCTCCCCAGTCTTTGCAGAGACCAAGCCCCAGCAAAGTGGGGCCTGCTCAGGATATGGGTCCTCCTGAGGTCAGCAGAGCAGCTCAGCTGGTATGGCATGTGATGCTAAACCACAGGGTCATGGCTTCAGGCCCATGAAAGAGGGAGGAGTAGTTTTGCTTCTTATCTTTTCTTCTCAACATCCTATTCCATTTTCAATCAACAATAATTTTTTGCCGGTTAAATAGAACAAATTAATTTCCCTCAAGTCAGAAATGTTTTGCCTACTACAGTAATTGACAAGTGATCTCTGTGTCCTTATCTCAACCCTTGAGCTATGGCAGCTTCTTGCTCCCTCCCACCCTGCTGAGGAGGATGAGTGAGAGAGCAGTAGGCTGGGTGCCTGGTAGATATTTAACAATTTTATACACTTAATACTCTTTTTATTTAGGGTGAGATGTTGGTTTTCTGTGATTTTGGAGTTCTATTTCCTGAAGTGTGGGTTTTTGAAGGCCCCACTAAAAAACTCTCTGGAGATAGACTTCATTAGTGCAACAGATGCAGAGCCAAGCACAGAATGATCTGATTGTGTTTAGCAGGCTGAATATGTAAACATAGTAGGAAAAACATGTTCCTCATATTCCCTTCTGGGATCTGGAAAAGTCTCCAATAATCGCCCACCACAGAGGTAGGCAGATGACTATCAGAATCTGCTCTGGAAACCCTCTGGTTTTAGTGCTGCATCTTGAAAGAATTTCCTAAATTGCATCAGGAAACGTTATGGGTTGATCTGCTAGAAAGCTGTACCATGGAGAAGGACCTGGGAGTCCTGGTGGACAAGGAGTTCACCATCAGACAGCACTGTGCCCTCACGGCTAAGAAGTCCAATGGTCTCCTGGGGTGCATTGAGAAGAGTGTGACCAGCAGGTCAAGGGAGGTTCTCCTCCACCATTCTTCTCCATTCTTCTCTATCCTAGTCAAGCCACAGCTGGAGTCCTGTATCCAGTTCTGGGCTCCCCAGTTGAAGAGAGATGAGGAACTGCTGGAGAGAGTCCAGCAGAGGCTCCCAAGATGCTGAAGGCACTGGAGCATCTCTGGCAGGAGGAAAGACTGAGAGCCCTGGGAGTACTTAGCCTGGAGAAGAGCAGAGCCAGAGGGGATCTGCTTAATGCTGAGCAAGAGCTCAAGGGTACAGGGGGCAAGAGGCTGGGGCCAGCCTCTGCTCAGTGGTGCCCAGGGACAGTCCAAGGGGTAGTGGGCACAAACTGGAACCCAGGAGGTTCCATCTGAACAGAAGGAGAAACTCTTTGATATGAGGGTGCAGAGGCCTGGCCCAGCTGCCCAGAGAGGTTGTGGAGTCTCCTTGTGTGGAGAGACTCCAAGACACCGGGAGGTGATCCTGGGCAAAGTTCTGTGGGTGACCCTGCTGCAGCAGAGGGGTGGGACTGGGNGACCAGCAGGTCAAGGGAGGTTCTCCTCCACCATTCTTCTCCATTCTTCTCTATCCTAGTCAAGCCACAGCTGGAGTCCTGTATCCAGTTCTGGGCTCCCCAGTTGAAGAGAGATGAGGAACTGCTGGAGAGAGTCCAGCAGAGGCTCCCAAGATGCTGAAGGCACTGGAGCATCTCTGGCAGGAGGAAAGACTGAGAGCCCTGGGAGTACTTAGCCTGGAGAAGAGCAGAGCCAGAGGGGATCTGCTTAATGCTGAGCAAGAGCTCAAGGGTACAGGGGGCAAGAGGCTGGGGCCAGCCTCTGCTCAGTGGTGCCCAGGGACAGGCCAAGGGGTAGTGGGCACAAACTGGAACCCAGGAGGTTCCATCTGAACAGAAGGAGAAACTCTTTGATATGAGGGTGCAGAGGCCTGGCCCAGCTGCCCAGAGAGGTTGTGGAGTCTCCTTGTGTGGAGAGACTCCAAGACACCGGGAGGTGATCCTGGGCAAAGTTCTGTGGGTGACCCTGCTGCAGCAGAGGGGTGGGACTGGGTGATGCCCAGAGGTCCTTTCCAACCTCTACCATGCTGGGATTCTAGAATTTAGAGAAAATGCACACCCTATCCCTAAATAGTCTACATTTTGGCTTACACACTGCTCAGCACTGGTGAGAAAGCTCCCAAAAAGATGCATGAGATGTATGTTCAGAAGGGCTGTCTCTGTACTGGAGCAGCAGCGGTGGCCAGGCGTAAGGGATCTCCTGTGCAATGCTATTGCTCTATCATAGCTGAACCTCAGGTTAAACAACATTTAAAACCTCTTTTCCAGCTGTCAGTGGTGCTCCACAAGCTCAAATACTTGCATCTTTCAAGCTGGATTTTAATCACTTGATATAAATCAGCACTTGAGTTACCAGATGAAAGTAGGCTGGTAACCCTCAAAAGCATCTGGAAGCACCATGGGTGGCTAAGTGCTACTCAACGTTGAGGGATGTATAGCACAGACACCTGATAAATGCCACCCTGAGAAGAAGCAAAAAGCAGCACAAGCCTTCCCCATCACTGCCTGGTGATGCTTTGGCTGTTTTGGTCAAACGACCATGGGGACATTTTCATTTCACTTGAAGAATGGTTAGACTTCAATTGATTATCCTAATGCAAGTCAAAATTGTTTTAAGATGAAGTAAGTGTGAGAAGAAATTTCCTGTTTGAAGAAGTCAGGCTGATTCCAGGCAATTATTTAGAATCACAGAATCATTAGGGTTGGAAGAGACCTCTAAGATGATCAAGTCCAATCATCTACCTATCACCCCCATGCCACTAAACCATGGCTGTAAGTAGAGCATATAAATGTTTCTTAAACACCTATCACCAACACTAAAAGGCTTTGAGGGGGTGGACTTTGCTTCTTCCAAATAATTACATTATTTCTGTTTTTCCAGGGTTTACTGCCTCTTCTACAGTGCATTTTCCAGGCTTTTTTTTAATTTTTTTTGCTCGAATTAGCTGGAGCTGTAGAGCAAACAGAATTATCCAGGTTGCAACAAATGGATGATGGTTGTTCACCAACTGCTTCCTGCTCACCAGGGGAGCCTGCAGCAGGCAATGCCTGGAGTCATTAGGGCCCTGTTNGGGAGGTTCTCCTCCACCATTCTTCTCCATTCTTCTCTATCCTAGTCAAGCCACAGCTGGAGTCCTGTATCCAGTTCTGGGCTCCCCAGTTGAAGAGAGATGAGGAACTGCTGGAGAGAGTCCAGCAGAGGCTCCCAAGATGCTGAAGGCACTGGAGCATCTCTGGCAGGAGGAAAGACTGAGAGCCCTGGGAGTACTTAGCCTGGAGAAGAGCAGAGCCAGAGGGGATCTGCTTAATGCTGAGCAAGAGCTCAAGGGTACAGGGGGCAAGAGGCTGGGGCCAGCCTCTGCTCAGTGGTGCCCAGGGACAGGCCAAGGGGTAGTGGGCACAAACTGGAACCCAGGAGGTTCCATCTGAACAGAAGGAGAAACTCTTTGATATGAGGGTGCAGAGGCCTGGCCCAGCTGCCCAGAGAGGTTGTGGAGTCTCCTTGTGTGGAGAGACTCCAAGACACCGGGAGGTGATCCTGGGCAAAGTTCTGTGGGTGACCCTGCTGCAGCAGAGGGGTGGGACTGGGTGATGCCCAGAGGTCCTTTCCAACCTCTACCATGCTGGGATTCTAGAATTTAGAGAAAATGCACACCCTATCCCTAAATAGTCTACATTTTGGCTTACACACTGCTCAGCACTGGTGAGAAAGCTCCCAAAAAGATGCATGAGATGTATGTTCAGAAGGGCTGTCTCTGTACTGGAGCAGCAGCGGTGGCCAGGCGTAAGGGATCTCCTGTGCAATGCTATTGCTCTATCATAGCTGAACCTCAGGTTAAACAACATTTAAAACCTCTTTTCCAGCTGTCAGTGGTGCTCCACAAGCTCAAATACTTGCATCTTTCAAGCTGGATTTTAATCACTTGATATAAATCAGCACTTGAGTTACCAGATGAAAGTAGGCTGGTAACCCTCAAAAGCATCTGGAAGCACCATGGGTGGCTAAGTGCTACTCAACGTTGAGGGATGTATAGCACAGACACCTGATAAATGCCACCCTGAGAAGAAGCAAAAAGCAGCACAAGCCTTCCCCATCACTGCCTGGTGATGCTTTGGCTGTTTTGGTCAAACGACCATGGGGACATTTTCATTTCACTTGAAGAATGGTTAGACTTCAATTGATTATCCTAATGCAAGTCAAAATTGTTTTAAGATGAAGTAAGTGTGAGAAGAAATTTCCTGTTTGAAGAAGTCAGGCTGATTCCAGGCAATTATTTAGAATCACAGAATCATTAGGGTTGGAAGAGACCTCTAAGATGATCAAGTCCAATCATCTACCTATCACCCCCATGCCACTAAACCATGGCTGTAAGTAGAGCATATAAATGTTTCTTAAACACCTATCACCAACACTAAAAGGCTTTGAGGGGGTGGACTTTGCTTCTTCCAAATAATTACATTATTTCTGTTTTTCCAGGGTTTACTGCCTCTTCTACAGTGCATTTTCCAGGCTTTTTTTTAATTTTTTTTGCTCGAATTAGCTGGAGCTGTAGAGCAAACAGAATTATCCAGGTTGCAACAAATGGATGATGGTTGTTCACCAACTGCTTCCTGCTCACCAGGGGAGCCTGCAGCAGGCAATGCCTGGAGTCATTAGGGCCCTGTTGAACCTCCTGCCAGGGCCAGGAGGGCATGTTTGTGTTTGGTTGGTACAGATATGATTAGATGTTCTCCCTCCACCTCTGCTGTAAAACTGGAAATGTCTCATGGGCTATTACCCAAGCAAATGTAATGCCCCCTCCCCAAAAATAAACATGCCAGGCTGTAATTGAGGGAAAAACAGGTGTTTCCCATATTCTTTCTGATTGCCTACACATATGGCTCCTTTTATACCATCCCTGCAGTTACCACGTGGTGCAGGAAAAGAAGTGCTTCCAAAAAGGAGTGTGTTTCAGGAGTGTCCTTTGGTCCTCAGCCAACCTACCTGGGAGCAGCACAACCCTTTTTGGAGTATTTCAGTAATTAAAACCTCCGCAGCCACTGGTTTAGTCATCAAAAGCCTTCCCAACTCCTCTCATGCTAAAAAGGTGTTGCTCTGACCGAGCTAATTGAAGCCACGTGGCACACCAATTCCCATTTGGATGGTGTTAAAAGGCTCATGTTGGACCTTTGGAATAGAGTTCATGAAATGATATCGACACCTGCCTCACTGGTTGGCTTTGTCACCTGAAGTTTTATCCTGCTAAAGCATTTAGCTCCCAGCAGCTGTGTGAGGTCTATTGATCTTAACAGTGTCATAAAGGGCAGATGTTATCACAGAATCATCAAGGTTGGAAGAGACCTGTAAGATCAGCAAGTCCAACCATCTACCTATCATCCCCATGCCACTAAACCATGGCCCTAAGGAACACGTCTAAATGTTTCTTAAACCCCTCCAGGGATGGTAACTCCACCACCTCCTGGGCAGTTTGGGCCAATGCCTAACAAACCTTGCAGGAAAGAAATTCCTCCTGACATCCAATCTAAACCTCCCCTGATGCAACCTGAGACCATTTCCTCTTGTCCTCTCACTGGGACCCCTGGAGAAGAGACCTACCCCCATTTCACTCCAACCTCTTTCAGGGAGTTGTAGAGAGAGAAGTCTTCCCTTAGCTTCCTCCCCAGGAAGGCTCCTGGCCCTTCTCTGGGCACACTCCAATGGCTCTGGGTCCTTCTTGGCATGAGGAGTCTAAAACTGAACCCAGAACACTAGGGGTGGCCTCCCCAGCACTGAGTCCAGGAGAATGATCACTTCTCTGCTCCTCCTGCTCACACCATTGTTGATCCAAGCCAGGATGCTGATGGCCAGGACCTGGCATCTTACCTATGTGCAAAGAGACACTTAGTGTTTGGTCTAGAAGATGCTTCAGCTCAGGAGATGGAATGATTCCCACTCAGCTACCACCACAAACTGAAAAGATAACTTCAAGCGCTTCTTTCCTAACAACTCTCCATCAGATGAAAAGAGGTCTTTCTCAGAATGCAGATCGCCTAGAAGCACATCTACCTTGAACATCATATTAAACTGAAGTTACAGGCTAGAAATAACATTATTCTACTTGCGCTTATGTACGGTCTGATTTTACACCCAGGCGGAACACCAATGGGCACACTAGGGGCTGCAGGAATCTCTCACTCATAAACAACATGCCTGAATTGTTTACGGAGCATGAAAGAATTATCTTTGAATTCACCTGCTGCTGCTGTGCAAGCTGTTCCTTTTGGTTGTGCTATTATTAGATGGGAATGTAGCCTGCTGGACAGGATCCTTCAGGAATGTGTGGAATAACCAAGACTGTGTGGCACACAGCTCCTTCTCTGGCACAGCTCAGGACCCTCTACACATCCTATTGAACTGAACCCCATGTACCAGCACAGGTTAGGGGCTGAACTGCTGGAAAGCAGCTCGGTGGAAAAAGTCCTGGGTGTCCTGGTGGACAGAACAATGACGATAAGCCAGCAATGTGCCCTTGTGCCCAAGAAGGCCAATGGCATCCTCGGGTGCAGCAAGAAGAGTGTGGCCAGCAGGTGGAGGGAGGTCATCCCCCCCCTCTACTCTGCCCTGGGGAGGCCGCAGCTGGAGTCCTGGGTCCTATTCTGGTCTCCTCTGTTCAAGGAGGACAGGGAACTTCTGGAGAGGGTCCAGAGAAGGGCTACTAAATGCTTATGGGGCTTGAGCCCCTGTGTTCTGGGGAGAGGCTGAGAGAGTTGGGGCTGGTTAGCTTGACGAAGAGCAGACTGAGGGGGTATCTGATCAATGCTTATCAACCCTTAAAAGGTGGGGATCAGGAGGACGGGGCCAGGCTTTGTTCTGTGGTGCCCAGGCACAGAACTATAGGCAATGGCCACAAAGTAGCACCCAGGAAGTTCCATCTGAACAGGAGGAGGAACTTCTTTCCTTGGAGGGTGGTGGAGCACTGACCCAGGCTGCCCAGGGAGGTGGTGGAGTGTCCATCTCTGGAGAGATTCCAAAGCTGATTGGACACCATCCTGCGCAAGCTGTTCTAGGTTGTCCTGCTGGAGCAGGGGGTTGGACTAGTTGATCTCCAGAGGTCCCTTCCAACCCCTAACAGTCTTGGATTCTTTGATTTTGTGAAGTCCTGCACAGAAGGCTATCCCAATAAATAAGCACATATGAATGAGGTAATAATTTAGAAAAGAGTGTAGAGATTTTTCAGAACAGTCTTCAGGATGTGGATGTTCTATCCATGACCTGAGACTTGGGAATATAAATTGTCATCATGCATTCTTATGCAGCTCTCATTTCATTTCTGCATGTAGATAAAGCTTCTGCACAGTTGATTAATACCAAATGTAAAGTTGAAGCCAAGGTGATGAGCAATGAGAAGTAAAAATCCCTTTAGGCTTTGTGGTTTTGGATGTCTGGAGAAATTTCTTCCCTGCAAGGGTTTTAAGGCACTGGCCCAGGCTGCCCAGGGAGGTGGTAGAGTCACCATCCCTGGAGGGGTTTAAGAAACATCTTGATGTGGCCCTTAGGGACATGGTTTAGTGGTGTGGGGGTGATAGGTACGGTTGTTCTTGATGATCTTAGAGGTCTTTTCCAGCCTTCATGATTCTATGATTCTGTGATCCCCACAGGAACACGCAGATCCCCAGGAGGTTCTCTGAACCAAACCCATCCCAGCACGATTATCTCCAAGACTGAGATTTCAGACACCAAAACACTTCCAAAATTTCCTGCTTCTCACTGTTTTGTGGTTATGTTTTCCATTGTTTCACTACTGTAGAAGCCAAAGAAGAGCAGGGCATAGCATCATCCAGCAACAAAGAGAAGAAGGGAAGCAGTGTTGGAGCACAGCTCCCACACCTAAAAACAGCTCATTAAGATTTCCAGTTTACAAGCTGGAAGAAACAAGCAGTGAAATACAATTAACTGATCCTGCTGAAAGGTTTGGCTTTAGAGGTAGACACCAGAGAAACATCAGGAGGTTTTCGGAGGCGTTTTCTGACATGTGAGCCGAGACAATGGAATTGCAGTAGTAAGAATAAACAGGAATAGTAGGAATAGAGAGGGAACAATAGCAGGAATAAAAGAGAAGGAGCTGAGAAAATGCAGATGGAAGATGAAAACAGGGAAATAATGCACTTTAAACGTGTTTGCTGAAAAATCACAGTATGCTGACCACTGGCTGTGTTTAAAAGTTAGAATTAACAACATGTATTTATATATATTTACATAGGAACTTTAAAATAATCTAAAAATGATTAATTGTTAAAGACATTTGTTGCAGAATCATAATTAATGGATCGCCTATGGTGTGTTGGAAGTACCAGGGGATGATGCCCATTACTCAAGCATCACCTCGCAGCAGACTTATTACCTTAATTGACAAAAAATAACGTTTTATTGGCCCAGCATCACCCTCCTCAGAGGTGAGTGGGTTCTTGGGAGGAAGAAGGAAACCCACCCGTGATGGGGAGGGCTGCAAGCTCTGCTCCCACCTCACCTTCAGCTTGGGGATAATCCCACCCATTATGGACAATAATGGGTAAAAAACCCGAAGCCCCCACCCGGGGGACACCCTTTCACTCCAAACTCCATCCCGGTGAGGGAAGGGTGGAAATCTGCCAAGTTACCTCCTTAGGGACCATCCCTCCTCATTCCTCAGGACCCTCCCGCGTCCCTCCCGCTCCTCTTCCCTCTACCCCCCTCCTTCCGATCCATCCCCCCGGGAATTACCACCCCCACCCCCGGCTCGGGGGCCAGGTACACTTTGACGTCAGGATGTCTGTCGTCGTTTTGACGTGTAAACACTCATTTCCATTCCGGCTCCGGAGGGTCTGGGTACCGCGCAAGCAAGCCCCGGGCAGCCGAGCCGCTCTGCGCCGAGCCGAGCTGAGCCTAGCTAAGCCGAGCATCACTTCACCGGCAGGCAGAGGTACTCGCCGCTCGCCGCCACCGCTCGCCGCTCCCAGCCAGCTCCTCGCCCCTCGCCTAGCAAGGCGGAGACCCTCCAGCAGAGCCCCGCTCTCGTCCACCAGCCAGCCCCGCGACCATGGAGCGGAGCCGCTGGCCCAGCCGCTGCGCGGCCCTGGCCCTCCTGCTGGCCGCTTGTTGCCTGGCCCGCGGCAGCGGCGCCGAGCGGCAATTCCTCAACGAGTGGGCGGCGGAGATCCCAGCGGGGCCCGACGCCGCCAGAGCCATCGCCGAGGACCTGGACTACGACCTGGTGGGGCAGGTACGGGGAAGGGGGGGAGAGAGAGAAGGATCGCAGAGCCACCCGCCACCGCGGGCCTCCTTTCCCTCCTTTTCTTCTTTCCCTCCTTTTCCTCCTCTCCCTTTTCTTCTCCTCTCCTTTACCTCCTTTCATCCTTTCCCTCCTTTCTCTTTTTTCCTTCCTTTCTCTCTTTTCCCTCCTTTCCTCTTTTCCCTCCTCTCCCTCCTTTCCTTCTTTTCCTCTTTTTCTTCTTTTCCCTCACTTTCTCCTTACCTTTCTTTCCTCCTTTCCTTCTTTTTCCTCGTTTCCTCGTTTCCTCCTCCTCCTTTCCCTCCGTCCTCCTCAAGGGCTGAACCCGAAACTTGTGTCCAGGGAGCTTAAGGAGGGAGGACCCAGGCTGGGATGGCTTTCCCTGAGGGGACCGGGCACGGAAAAGGAAGGGAAGAAGCAGGAAAAAGGCAGAGAACAGTCAGGACGCTCCCCGTCTCCCTGAGGGGTTCCAGGAAGGGCACTGAGCTTTCCCTGAGGGAAGCGGGAAGAATGAGGCAGGGAGACTCGGGTCTTCCTGAGGGCATCGGGCAGGACATCCCAGTTCTCCCCTCAGGAGATCTGGCAGGGTCTGTCAGGATGCTCCTGCTCTCCCTTGAAGGGGTCGGGCGGGATGGGGAATGGCATCCTCGCTGCCCCTGAGGGATCTGCGCAGGGTCGACTCGACCGTCCCCGAGGACAGTGGGCAGGGACCGGGCAGGACATCCCCATTCTTCCCTCATGAGACCAGGCAGGGTTGGACAGGGCACCCCAGCTCTCCCTGAAGGGTCTGGGATGCTCGGACAGGACACCTCAGCTCTCCCTGAAGGACCTAGGTGGGATCAAGCAGGACACTCCAGCTCTCCCTAAGGGACCTGAGCAGGACACCCCGCTGCCCCTCGGGACTTGGAGCAGGAGAAGGCGATGGCAGTGCTGTCTTTGACCCCAACACCCTCCCACATCTCCCTTCCGCCCCGGCGGCTCCATCACCATCGCGGGGCTGCTTTCCAGCAGGCCCTCCCAGCGCTTTTTTGGGATGCCATGACGTCAGCGTTGTCAGGGATGAGTAACTGCCTGTAGGGAACTAACAGAATCGTCCCACCTTCAGACGAGGGTCCTGTGCCAGGCAGAGCCTCTGGCAGCTAGTGCTGAGAGCTGTTCTCCTCCACTGCTGCCCTCCTGCAGGCAGGAGGTCACCTCTCCTCTGGTGGGACTAGGGCTGTGGGCAGTCCCTTCCCAGCCTCTGGCCCAGGCAGATGTGTAGGATAGGCAGACCCACATCCTTCTCAGGGTCATGTTCTTCAGACTCTCAAAGCTAGGTGTGATCCCACCTCTGTGGTTTGGTCTTTTGAGTTAGTGGGTTCTCCCTCAGTCGTTTAAAAAAGTCCCTCGTTAGGGAAGAGGAGTGTTAAAAGGCTGCAGGGTGCACCCAGCTCTATGCTGCTAAACTACGAGTTTGGGGGGTACCTGCACAAATCAACCCTGCAGTGAGGTTTCTGAAGCTACAAGAACCTTTTTATACCTGTTAAGCTGAACCATAGGCAAAGCAGATAACACTGGTGTGAGACTCTATGTAAAACCTGTCCTTTTATTGTGGCCATGTCAGGGTATGTCTGTGAGTGTTATGGTCACTGCTACAAGTACTGCAGTAGTAACGATTGCTACTCCACTAGCTTAAATGAAATTAGATCACCAATCACAGAATCATGAAGTCCAACCATCAACCTAGCACCATCATGCCACTAAACCATGGCTCCAAGGACCACATCCAGATGGCCCTTTGACCCCCTCCAGGGATGGTGACTCCTCCACCTCCCTGGGCAGCCTGGGCCAAGACCCAGCAACACTTGCAGGGAAGAAATTCCTCCTTCCAACCTAAACCTCCCCTGCTGCAGCCTGAGGCCATTTCCTCCTGTCCTCCCACAGTCAACCCAGGAGAAGAGACCTACTCCCATCTCACTCCAGCCTCCTTTCAGGTAGTTGTAGAGAGAGGTGAGGTCTCCCCTGAGCCTTCTCTTCTCCAGAATAACCAACCCCAGTTCCCTCAGCTGATCCTCATAGGACTTATTCTCCAGACCCCTCCCCAGCCTCCTTGCCCTTCTCTGGACACACTCCAACACCTCTATATCCTTCAACAAGTAACTCCCCCACTTTCTTCTAGCTGTGATAAGCACAAGTTACTTAGAGGGTTTTTTTTTTTTTTGTTTAAACTAAAATACCTAAAAGCCAGTTTCTTGCTCTTTTCTTCTGTGTTTTCAGCAGAAGGAATTAGGTCAGGTTGTGTTTGTTGATATTTGTTTGCAGTTGAGGGGAATACCTCTTGATAGTTGCAGCACTCTTCTGTCTTACAGATTGGATCACTCAAAAACCACTACCTATTCAGACACAAAAGCCACCCCAGACGGTCTCGAAGGAGTGCCATTCATATCACCAAGAGGCTTGCTGATGATGAGAGGGTGAGTGTTGGTTGCATTTACTCTCTTTCATGCTGTTTTCTTCGGTCACCGAATTGCTAGCTGTGTAATCAGGTCACAGGCAGGCTTTCCTTGTTTTGTGATTCTAATATATTAGGCCACCCGTCCTCCTGCTGAATAATGCTTGATGATTCTGTCATAAGCAGGCAGAATCTGACCCTCTTTTTTCCATATTTTGGATCAAATTCTTTCCAAATTAAGATTTAAGATAGGCAGTGTTTCTCAGGGGCCTGGAATGTCAGCTGTGGATGTGTTGCTGATGAAAATATGAATTAGGAACTGATTCACAGTGAAAATCCACACAGGCACTAAGCTTAATCAGGGCCCCATCTATAATTGGAAGAAGGGGCATGTTACACCCATTTTCAAAAAGGGTGCAAAGGAGGACCCTGGGAACTACTGACTTGTGAGCCTCACCTCTGTGCCTGGGAAAATCATGGAGCAGATTCTCCTAGAAGGTCTCATAAGGCACGTGGAGGAGAGGGAGGTGATCAG
>VWZO01009218.1:21977-48443 GCA_013396975.1 Bucco capensis | reverse complement strand
GCTTCCCCGGGACTGAAGTTAGACTTACAGGCCTGTAATTTCCTGGATCCTCCTTCCTTCCTTTTTTATAGATGGGAGTTATATTTGCTCTTTTCCAATCAGCCGGGACCTCTCCAGTCAGCCAGGACTGCTGGTAAATGATGGAGAGTGGCCTGGTGAGCACCCCTGCCAGCTCTCTCAGGATTCTAGGATGAATCCCATCTGGTCCCATAGATTTTTGGACTTGAACTTGGAGGAGTAGGTCCCTGACCATCTCCTCGTGGATTATGGGGGGGAGATTTTGGTCCCATTCTCTTGGCTTGGGGGGCTGGCTTCCCTCAGTACAGGTGTTACTTTTATTAGAGACTGAGGCAAAGAAGGCATTCAGCACCTCAGCCTTATCCTTGTCTTTTGTTTTCCTTCTGGGTCTAGCAGGGGATGTAGGCTCTCTTTGTTCTTTCTTTTGTTGTTAATGTATTCATAAAAGCTTTTCCTGCAATCTTTTACTTGTGAGGCTCTTACCAAGAAAGGACCGCTCGCACGGTTCTCTACTGTCCTTCCTCCCTTTAATTCCTGTGCTTTCTGTTCCTTTTCTTTTTAAGTCACTTACAGAAATCAACCTTGCTTCTTTCATTTATATGAGGCAGCTGTAACTAGCAGGCAGGTCTCCTCATTCTCTGACCCACACGATTTAGGGGCTGATTAAAGCATGAGTGTACACTTTTGCTTTAAGGATTAAATGGCTTTAATGGCTAGTGACCTCTTCACAAGATCTAATTTTGCCATGGTATTTTCCTTCAGCTGTCAAGCTTCTACATGCTTCTTTTTAACCACTGAAGCAAAACATGACTTTATAAAGGAAGCTCTGTTATCTTCATTTTATAAATAAGTCAAATAAGTCACAGAGGTAAAAATAGGCTAGCTAGAAACAGTCAGCAGATCAGCAATAGAGCTAAGAATAAAATCCAGGTCTCTTGACCCCAATCCAAAGTACGTTGGATCAACCTGCTTTAATCCGCTGAAATCACTAAAGTGGATGGCTTGCTAAATTGCTACTCAGCGCAAGCAGGAATGGCAGAAACAGGCATTTAAGTTGAAATACAAGCTGTTGCTTTTGTACCTGAAATACTGATTGGCTATACTGTAAATAAAACTAAAAGCAGAACCCAAAAGATCTTTGTCTAACTTACTTCTGTGCTGTGGATACCAAAGGTGAAAGTCTTCTCCCTAGATACCAGCTATACAAGTAAATTTTTGTTGCTATCCATGCTCCATGCTTAGTAAGATTTGTTAATATGATAACAAGTCTACTTACCTAGCAAAGAATACTTAGAATACTCATAGAGTCATAGAATACTTTGGATTGGAAGGGAATTTTAAAGGTTATGTGCTCAAACTCCCTTGCAAGAAGCATTGTTAACTAGATCAGGTTGCTCAGAAAGCCTTGTCCAACCTGGCCTTGAGTGTTTCCAGGGGTGGGACACTTACTGCCTTTCTGGGCAACCTGTTGCAGTGTTTTACTACCCTCATTGCAAAAAATTCCTTCCTCCTATCTAGCCAAAATATACCTTCCTTCAGTTTAAAAGCATTACTCCTTTTCCTGTTGTAACAGGGCCTGCTAAAAATATTGTCCCCATCTTTCTTATAAGACTCCTTTAACTATTGAAAGGTTGCAATAAGATCTCCCTGAAGCCTCCTTTTCTCCAGGCTGAACACCACCAAATCTCTCAGTCTTTCTTCATAGAAAAGGTTTTCCATCTCTCTGATCATTCTTGTGGCCTTCTGGGCAGTCTCCAACAGGTTCAGGTCTTCTTGTGATGAAGAATACACAGCTGGACAGAGTAGTCCAGGTGGGGTCTTATAGAAGTAGAGGGGCAGAATCACCTTCCCTAACATGCTGACCACACTTCTTTTGACGCAGCCCAGGATAAGTTTGGCCTTCTGGGCTGTGAGTGCACATTGTTGCCTTGTGTCAAGCTTTTCACCCACCACTGCCCTGAAGTCCTTCTGGCCAGGGCCGTTCTCAGTCCTTTCATACTCTGATCTGTACTGATACTGGCGGTTGCCCCAACCCAAGTGCAGGACCTTGCACTTGGTCTTGTTGAACCTAATGAGGTTCACATGGGCCCGCTTCTGAAGTTTGTCCCTCTGAATGGCATCCTGTCCCTCAGATGTGTCAGCTGCACCACAGTCATCAGCAAACTTGCTACAGGTACAATCCATCCCACTGTCTATGTCATTTCTGGAGATAATAAGCAACACTGGTCCAAGTACAGACCCCTGAGGAACATCACTTGTCACCAATCTTCACCTGAACATCAAGCCACTGACCACTTATCTTCTAGATGAGATCATCTAACCAATTCCCCCAAATATTCCACTCATCAAATCCATACCTCTCCACTGTGCTGGTGTGTCCTCACCTCGATTGCTGTGTGCAGTTTTGGACACCACAATATAAGAAGGAATAGAGCTGTTGGAAAGCATCCAGAGGAGGGCTGTGAAGATGATGAAGGATCTTGAGGGGAAAACGTATGAGGAATGGCTGAAATCACTTGGTTTGTTCAGCGAGGAGAAAAGGAGACTGAAGGGAGATCTCATCAAGGTCTACAACTTCCTCATGAGGGAAACTGGAGGAGCAGGAGCTGATCTCTTTTCTTTGATGACCAGCAACAGGACCTGAGAGAATAATATGAAGCTCTGCCAGGATAGGTTTAGGAATGTTTGGATACTAGGAAAAGATTCTTCACCTAGAGGGTGCTGGAGCACTGGAACAGGCTCCCCAAGGGAAACAGTCACAGTCCCAAGCCTGACAGAATCCAAGAAGCATCTTGACAATGCTCTCAGACACATGATGTGACTTTGGAGTTGTCCTATGCATAAACAGGAGTTGGGCTTGATGATCCTTGCAGGTCCTTTGCAACTCAGGACATTCTATGATTCTATATTATGGGGATTGTGTCAAAGGCCTTACATAAGTCCAGATAAATGATCCCCCCTCTCTTCCATATGGCTTAGCATATCTTCTAGGATGACCTATTCCATGTAGAGATTCAAGAGACTGATTGACTTTATAGTCTGACAATTAAACCACAAGATATGGGACTCAGTAGTCTGAACCCAGTAACATCTCTGTATGTCAGCTAATGACTCCTAAATTAGATTCAATATGCCATCATAGGAAGGCAATCAATTGATTTGTTGGTACCTAGCTATGGTTAGAGAGAAGAGATGAGGCTTGAAACCAGATTCCTCAAGCCCTAACTCAGACTGTAAAAGCAGGTGTCTGTTACTCTCTTAGCGGCTCATGTTGAATAAATTGAACAGCAATTGCATAAAGCTCTTTTACTAAGTCTGTTCTACAGCCTGAGGCCTAGACCCTTCTCTCAAAGTGCAAGAAATGTGGGCTTAAATTCCCACAGGAAAAAACTGAAGCAAGGTTTCTCACTGCCAGGAAGAATGCTCTTCTTTGAGGATAGTGGGAGAAAGGAAGGGAGTTAGAGTGGGACAAATCAAAATCAAAATAAAACAAAGGCCGATGCCAGCTGTTTTTTCAAATGGATGTCCCCTTCAGGCAAGTGTGTTTGAAGATATATAAGAACAGTTCAAATGTTAGAGTGGCTTCTCAGTAGTGGATGTCTTTTCACAGGCCCACCTAAAAACTACAATAAGATCAAAACTATATTCTATGAATAAAGTTGGATTTCAAATGCGCTATTCCCCCTAGAATTCCCTTTTAGCTCCCTGCCTGGCATGCTGGCTGTTTTGAAACATATTTCTTCTTGCCTAGCCAAGGTGCCTACTTGTATTTTGGACACTGCTTCTGTCATATTCTTGACAGACCTGACCTTTTCAAAAATGTACCTCATAAAAGAATTCTGTTTATACATACTAGATGAAGTCAGATAACATCAGCTATTGGCAAGTTAACTGAATTTTACCGGATTTTAAAGAAATATTCATGAAAAAGTCTACAGTTGAGCCCTGACGAGTAAATGGAATTCTGTTAAAATCAACACAGACTTAGTGTTGAAAAGGTGACTTACTGATGCCTAGGTATGATGAAAGAGAAAGTGAAGCCTGAAGCAAATAAATGAAGACAGCTGACAGTTTATGCTCTTTATTTTAAAGCAGATGGGTAACCACCATTTATATAATACAGCAAAATAAACAGTTTCAATCACATGCAAAAAAGTGCCATCTCTTCAAACAACAGACTGGCTCGGTGTTGGTATGCCATCATAATCGTCTGAGTAGTGCTGATACTGGTCAGTAAGAAGAGGCTGATGCAACTCATCCTTATTTTTCTTGACACGTACAATACATGCAGCAGCAGCAAAGATAATTGCAACAAGAACCAGTGCAGTCACTATTGCAATAGTTATCATCTCTGTGACCTGGAGAGCCCGACCTACAGGAGGAAAAGAAAAAGGGAAAGTCCTTAAAAGTAAATGTCAAGCATAAGGAAAAACATTAGAGGGGGAAAAAAACCCAGAACGCTCAATATCTGTCATTACTGAGTCATGAAGTAGAAATAGTTCAAATTTCGGTGGTTAATTTCTGTTCCAAAATGTGAAGAAAATTTCAGTCTCTCTTGTTAAACTCTAAAATCCCCAGACTTTCTTCCACTATTGGTTTGTGAGGGATTTACATTGTCTGTAGTGATTTAATGAAGGCATAGGATATAGGAATAAGGACCTGCTGCAAGGTTTAGATGCAAGGGAAAACTTCTGAAGTGAATCATGAGAGCTTCACACAGGAACAATCTATAATTGGCCATTTAGATATACTAAATCCCCCACAAAATTAGTATGAAAAGCTGGGCAAGAGATAATAAATAGACCTTTATAAAGGCATCTAATATGTTTGTGAAATTTCAAGAAACTTAAAAGGAAAAAGACACAATGAGAATAAAAGAGGAAGCATCTAGGTTAGACAGCTTACCTGGCCACTCAACATCATAGCTGTATCCTAGGTTTTCTGGTGCAGTAACAAACATTTCATTATTGGTAACTGGGGGCCAGAAAGGCACCATATTGTACTGTCGGTTATGTCCAATAGGGGCATTCTCCAGTGGATATGTTGAGATATCTAAATTTGAGAGAAAACCAGATTTCTGTAAATAAAATCCAAATAATTTGCACTACTTTTTTTTTTTTTTTCCAACAATGGCAGGTTTTGAGTACCTCAGCTTTTTCATTCCTAACCTAAGTTAATCTATAAAGATTGGTCTCCCAGTGTGACAGATCCAGAATGAAGTGCTTTGTCAGTTCAAAAGCAAGACAGCTAAGGATAGCTCCATCTTTTTAACAGAAACCACCAGTAAATTGTAAAACTTTCTGCCTGTGTTTGGCTTTTTGTTCCTTCTTGCATGGAAATGGAGAAATAGGTACGTATGGACGATATGGAAAACCTTTTTGCTACAGTTTGGCTTTGTCGGAATTTAACAGTGATGAAAAACACTGTCACACAATTCTTGAGGGCAGCTGATATGAACTGAAGTGGAATATTTTGCAACGTTGTAGTAAATCAGGAGAAAGACAGCCAAAGCAAGAATAAGTAAGAAAGAAAACATCCACCTTGGTAAGATGATGCAAAACCTTGTGATTGGTCATGTAAGTACCACGAGAGAATACAGCTGGTCTCTGATATTTGACAAGGCAAAAATACATGAGGCAGGTTGTGCAATCTGCATTAATATGTCTCAGTTGTGCTACAGCAGCTCTCTTCTGCAGAAGGAAAAGGGGACTGCATTGTCTTAAGACGAATACAGTTGCTGCTTTGTGCAGATGAATGCACAGACACAAGGATTGCATAGAATTCTCCCCACAGTTCATTGATGCCAATCTCCTTCCGTTTTTATTTCTTTTTTTCTTCCTTCCTCTCTCTCCTTCACGTCCATCCTTATTCCTTTTCTGTTTTCTTTTTTTTTTTTTTGAGTTAAAAACCAATGCCAGCAACAGTGACAATCATTTGAAAGAGTGTGGAGATATTTATGGGATGCTGGTAATAAATGAAAAAGTGGTCAAAATGAATCATGAGAGTGTGTATGACATCTTTTCTTCCTTTGAGTAGAAGAAATATAGATATTTACTCCATACAGCAACTGAGGTATTGGGACCTTCTGTGGTTACACTGTCTTTGCTCTATGGAGATAATGTATTTCCACATTTTGCTCTCTCAGATTGTGCCTAGTACTTGTGGCGAAGTTCATAGACTGTGATTTGAAAATGGATGTCAGTGGGATGAGGAAGGGAGATTGGTTGTTATTATCCTTTCTTATTAACTATACTAACTGTTAAAATTCCAGTTCTCTCTCCTAAGCTTAGGGGCCTCTTACTGTCCCACAAAAAGTGGATGAGTTGATGTGGCTACTAATGTTGACAATCACCTAGCCTTGCCTCTGTCCCTGAGCACACCTTACCTGCAGAATACCTTCGCAGCCACTCATCAAAAACAGCATCCGTAAAAGTGTGCAGGAGGACAAAAATGGGATCATTTGGTGATAAATGTGTTTGCCCTCCTGTCCCATTCAAAAACAGATGAGCCAAGTTGTGAAGACTTCGAACTGCTGGGTCATATTTCCCTGAAGGATCACTGTACCCTGAATATGCAAACAGAGAACAACACAAAAAAAATCTCAGTGAAGATTTTGTTTGGAATCTGCAGTCTTAGATGGATAATTTTTTCTCTGAAAAGCTGTCTTCTTGTTGTATTGCCTTGCTTAACATAAATGAGTAGCTAATTCTCTACATAGTGGCATTTGAGAAGTGTTCCTAGCATGCATAATTGTCAGATTAAAATAGTCTCTATAAAAGAACATTGAGAATGTGGGTGCAAGGTTTCTAGGATCTAATGCAGAAATGGCGGAAAGAAACCACATGATAGCATGAAAATAAAGGTATGTATTTGGGACTTACATATCTTTCACACAACTGAAATAGCTGCATGTGTTTTCCGACTGCTGGCTTAAGTGTGTATATAATACCTTATATCCTAATGAGCTATCTGTTACGTTTACACATAGCATGTCCATGTACACCGTCAATGCATCTCAGAAAGTTTCATATGCTCTGTTGTTTCAGTAAAGATACTCTGTGTAACTCTGTGTTCCACACCTTATAATCACGACAGATGTCAGAATCTGAAGCACCATGAAAACTTCTCCTGTTTTTAAGCTTTGGCCAAAATTTCCAGAAAGGGGTCTATACAGCTAATAGACTAAAGTAATATTTAGGTACCTAAATATTGGTAGCCCACTTATCAAACACGGTAAACATCCTAAACTTTCATATATATTTACAAGGATGACACAGATTCTTGGTTTTGTTCTCCAAGAGAAAGAAAACGGAACAGATCCTCCTCATTATAGGAATTATGCCACTTCAACACAGTCAGAGGATCTATGGGAGGCCCAACAGGGATCTGAACTGTCACTTGGTAATCTTTTCTTGTGAAAGTCTTTCCTGTTAAAAGGTCCAATTATTAAAGTGCAGAAGCAGTTGGCAGGATACTGGCTGAATAGCACGAGTCAAATCTTTAGGCTGGTTCCTGTGGTGGGGGGAGTATGTTCAGATGCCAGTGGCTGAAAATTTATTTTTAAATGTGCAGAGCTTAGAGAAGAACAGATTTACGTGGCCCAGAGAAAAGAACTGATGCGTCTAGCAGTAAATCTTGTATCCAGACCTCAATTATTACTTCAATACCGTTTCATTAAGTATTATAAAGGCTTACAATTTCTTTTGCTTTCTGTTTCTTTTGTTTGTTTTAATTCAGATACAAGAGTAACTGCTATGAGCACTTGTTTTTCTCATTTAAGGATGCAGCTGCATCAATCTGCATGCAAGGGCTATATGTTTTCAGCAACAGAAACAAATTACTAGGTTGCAAGGATCTGATCTCAGCAAATTTCTACTTAGCATACCAGTGACAAAGTCTTGAGGCTTTTATGCATTTAAAGAACTGATATAATCTACAAAGTAATTTATGTAGATCATATTTCCACTTAACACTAAGCTAATATTAATGATAACAACAGTGATTTTTAGTGTCCTGTAGACTGTGTCCAAACTCATACTTCCAACATGGAAAATGGCAAGCCTGCTCCCTTGACTTATTTGGAGTTGTACCACGTCCTTTTATTTGCCATGTTTACCTTCTACAGTGTTACGAAAACTGTCTGTTGAATTGGAGTAGAAAGGAGGAGTGTCAAATACACCAACTTCCAAACACTGAGTAACATCCTCAGGTGCTGGCAGACGCTGTACCATAGGCCGTGCAACATTTCCAGCAGGATTTCTTCGGATGGGACCTCCCTCAGTGCCTGGGGTGGAGAAAGGAGAGAAAACAACACTGGCGCAAACCAGCAGGCCACAGAATGCATCGTTCTAATAACTGAACCATGAAAAACAAACAAACAAATGTTCACAAAACCCACTTAATTTTAAATGAGTGGGTCACATCAGAAAAAGAATCTAAATCTCCATGCAGTCCTACGTGCTGGATAGTTTGCACCAGGATTTAAAAAAGCATCTAGAAGCCTCTTAAATTTGTGGCTTTGTAAGTGCTTTGGGAAAGTTTTCTATAGATTTTCCATGTGGTTTCTTCAGAAGACCCAGGACAATAATTTTGAGAGTGTTCTGATAGAGTAGCCGGGGAAAGGACTGTAGTTGACTATGGAGGTGACTAACCTAATTATTCTAACATTTAGACTAACTTTTTCGTATTTTTTCCTCCTATTTCAAACAAGATGCTGAGTTGTGGCTTGTAGTAATGACCATGCAAGAATCTTGCTGGAATTTTTTAGCTCTTGTAGCTGAAGGGGATGTGTTAGGATTCAATATCCTTCACTTTCAAAACATGCTCCACATAGTTAACACAGGATGTTGTTAGATATTCTCCTTTTAGGAGCAGAATGCCATGAAGGTGATAATGGAACAGCCGGAAGAAAAGAAGGTTCAGTTAAGAAATGGCACTGTCAGTCTCAGAAGACTGTTGAAATTGGATTTGGAATACTCAAAAACCACTTTATGACATTTTTTTTTTTCTGGGAAAAGCTGTTGTGATGTAAAGTATTGCATTTCTTTATTACTAAAAGTATTTTCTATACAAATATCTGCCAGCAGTCATACTTACTGTTACAGATGGTTCCCAAAGTTTCATAGTCTTCTACATTTTCACATATCACTCGCCATTGAGAGAAGATTGAGTTCTGGCTGATAAGAGAGACATCGAAATTGCTTCTAGCTCCCATCAAGTCATCAGAGCAGATATCACAGGTGTTTTGTCCTGTTGCAAAGTTCCAATAGGGCAGTCCAAAAGTAGGGTCCTGCAGCATGTTCTAAACCACATAAATATGGTGTTAATATATGTGTGCCCTAGACAGCTTTAATAATTACTTCTTTGTAGCACTAAGCCAACTGTGGAACTAAGACAACTAAGCCAACTGTGGAACGACTGAGCAGATGGAAAAGTAAGGAAAAAGGATACTAGCCCTTCAGATTGTCATTTAGTTCTAGTATGGGTTGGAGTTGAACAGTTCTGGAATGTGTCCTTTCTTCCAGTATTTATGTAGCAGGATGTGTTGGCCTGCCAATTAGTTTAACTAATGATCAAGTTTGCTAACATAAATAGAAATATATGTTGACTAGAACTACTCAGGGCTTCCACAAAATGAAACACCACTAATGTCAAATGTGTTTTTGAAGGGAATTTGTGCCTCAACCTGAAGCAGACCCATTGAAGTGATTTCAAAGACCATTTAATCCTGACATTGCAATTCAGTTCTCTCTTCTTCAGGAAGGTTTACAGTCCATACAATAATATACTCCTTTTATGGATGTCTGCACAGAAAAGGGAAACAAGAGAACAAAACACTATTTTCTCTAATCAGCTACACTAATTATACTAACAAAATGTGATTCTGAATCCCCAAGCCATTTCTGTAATACTTTTCTTAAGAATTTCTGCTGCTTTGATTAATCTAGCTTAGTCAAGAGCCAGGCCTTTAATACTAAAAATAACACTGGCAATAAATTTTTTTAGTCCAATAAAATGCCTTCTATGGATATCCCTATAATTTGTATCTATTTTTACAGGATATTTTCATTAATTTTTATGTGTTCCATAACTCTGATTGAAATATTATTTTTAGCATCTCTTTAACAGTCTAAAACCTAAATGCACTCTATTAAGTTTAGTATACCTAAAGAGTTACTGAAGGTAAAGCAGAGTTATTTCAATGTGCAGAAAGAGCTGCTATGATTTTTCCCGTTGGAATACATGGCCAATTGCTTTAACTGTATAGACCATAGCATGAACACATGGTTCAACACTAATACAAACTTTACCTGCATGTCTCTTTCAAGCTGCAGCAGATGGTACCTATGCCATGTGAGAAAAGCCGGCCCCTCATGAGAGAAATCAACTCCTCCAAAACTCTGCTGCCCTGCACCAAGGAAAGTCTTCCTGACAGAATAATAATGAGACCACACAAAGTAGTTATAAATGGAGATATTCTCAAATTGTGGTGTGTTGCCATCTGGTCCAAAGATTTCCTCACGTCTTCGTATGGCAACAACAATGTCAGGATGGATTGTCACCTTGGCTTGGTGTAAGGCAGTCACAAAACGCCTCCTTTCTTCTGTACTGAGATCCAAAAGATTCCTTCTGACTGGGAGAATACAGGAAAAGCAAGTTACCAAAGTAATAGATGCTCAAGTCTGATCATGCAGGACTGATTTCTTTTGCTCCTAACAATTTCAAGTAAGTTTCTTTTTCTTCATGCATGCATCCATTTTTTATTGGGGCAATTAAGAGAGTACTAAGAGTAAACCGAAAATGTTATTTAATAACAGAAGGGTTAAGGTGAATAAAAATAAAGCCCCAAACTTGTGATTTTAGTGGTTTTGCAAGTATTGTTACAGCTAATCTATCCTGTCAGAGAAAACACCAAGACTGTCACACAAACTTTTCGTAACTTCATCCAATGTACCTAAGATTTTTCTGTGGTAATACTTTACAAGAAAGAATACTATATAGCAATTTGTAATAATCAGATCTGCCACTTGACATTTTAGTGAAGCCCATTGTTTATGCTTGAACCTTTGTAGAAAAAATAGCATATCCACTAGTGAGTTTTGTGTTGTGAACTTCACAGAGCTTCTATTTAATATCATTACCTGCTATTATTAACAACTGCTGTATATTAGTAATTTTTAACAACATATCTGAAAACTATTAAAAATATCATTATCCACATATGCATACATTAAAAAAAGGAAGAAAACTGTCTTGTTGAAATGGCAGCATACCAGCAAGAGGAACAGAGTACACATCATCTAAGACCCAGTCTAGCAATCTTTCACCTTGACTGAGATCTCAGGCTAAGTTTAGACTAAGATGCAGGTAGAAATCCTTACAGATATTATCCAACATGTACTTATTTTCATCATGAGAAAAAAACCTTCTGTAAAGTCCATAATTATTCAAATGAGTGATCGATTATGTCAGTATGAGATGCAAAAGGAGTGTAGCATAAATCAATATGGAAAATAAAAGTAAATTATATTTCACTATTTAAGGTTGATTCAATTGAGGATAGTTTAGATTCATTAAGTTTTATAGAACTATTTTTGTGAAGCATGAATTTTATCCACAGACTCTGTATCCTGAAACATTCTTTTCTGTTTTGCAGAGTGGAAATTATAGCCCTGTTCATGGAAGCATTTTTTTGTTGTTAATTTTAAGTAGTGCTCTGAAATATCCATCTAATTTTGATTTACATAGACATCTTAATCTTTTTATTTTTCAGAATGTGTACCTGAACCACAATAAAAAATTGGTAATATCATTAAAGTTAGGCATGGATTTAAAAGATACAAAGGAACCAATCTGCATTTTACAGCTATTTTATATGGATATGCCAATAGAAATCCAATAAAGTCTATGCAGCTGGGGCCAGCTCTGTGGATGAACAAAAGAGGTGAACTCCATGAGGAAACTTAAAGCGTAATAAGAAGCTAATTTTCTCTGTTTAAACTCATGCTGTCATGCATGATAAATCTGATTTGCTTAGCATTTTACTGAGTAGTAAAGGATTTAATAAGTAAGAAAAGTAAAAAGTGCTTTTGTATACCCTAGAAAATCCAATAAAAGTAGTTTTTTCCTATCTCCAGACCTACGTGATAAGTTTATGTGTTTTAACATTTATTTATTGCCTATTTTTTAGAGTTATCATCATTGTTAATGTGAACAGGCCAGAGTGCAACCTGGCTTTGCAGATCCAATTAGTAAGTCATCATTTTCTGCTTTCTAGCTTGTGTATTGGAGCTCAAAGGATGAAAAATTCCTAAAGTCTTTTCCATAGCCCTCAATAAGTTGTTTTCAAGGAACCTGAATTTGAATTGGTAAGTGGTCCTTTGTTAACCCTTGCTGGAACCTGCACTCACATTCATGGATGTTTTCCTGTCTGGTGAAAATATGACAGGAGTGCTGATATCTGTTTCTTCAAGAGGCACTGTGTATTTGTGCTAGAGACTTATTTCTCATGCCCATAGAACCCATCATTCATTTGGGGGATTATGGATTATACAGGATATCAATAACATGTTTAAACTTAAACAAAGAAAGACTAAAATCTTATTCATTCAGATGGTTCTGACTTGAGAACAAGGATCTGTCCCCAAGCCTACTTGTTTTGTTTTGGTTTGGTTTGGTTTGGTTTTGGGTTTTTTGTTATTTTTTTCCCGATTTTCCAGTCCCATGTGGTTAGGGATTTCATAATAATTTCAAAAAATGTTAGACATCTATTTACTGATATTCTGGACTAAACTAAAACTGGAGAACTCTGAGAAAGGCCCAGCAGTCACTAAACTGATTTATCAGAACAGCTCATATTCATGAATCAATGGTTTAAAGACACTGGCAGTAACTAGGTAAGTACAAATTTACAAGGCCAGGTACACAGTTTAGAAATGTATTAAGGGATTTTGAATCAAAATAACTTCTGTCACACTTAAAGTACTCACAAGGTGTTAAATGTAATATTTAGATATGTATTATCATACTCACAAACATGTATACCCCCAAACACACATTGCATATTATAGACAAATATACATTGTTTTAAGTAACTCCAAATAATATAATTTTTTCAACTTAGATATTCGATTCTGCAGTGGACTTGGTCTTAATTCTACACTGACTACAGGTTTTGTTGCTTCTTTTTATTGGGTAGTAAGTGTAGGTTCTTGGTACATAAGCAGAAAAACTCATCTAGCAGCTGCCTTAGTAACCACTATGACAATGTATATAAGGAACATTTCTTACTTTGAAAGAAACAAAACATGCCAAGTACATTTAGAAGCAAGCACAGCCAAGAGGCAATTTTCACATCATATTTCTGGTGCTCTTACCTATATTGACTTGTTGGCTACAGGTGGGTCCACTCCAGCCAGGGCGACAGGACCCACAGTTGTAACCAGAGAAGTTACCATTGCATCGGCAGGTTTGGTTGAAGAAGCTTGTGGGCCATTGCTCACGGTCATCCCGTCCGTCATGGATGTACTGTGGGCCATGAGGCCGTGAATCCACAGTCACCTGTACACACTGGCCCCTCCCTGTAGACACACCACATTGGTCAGTACCTGGCCCAAACACAGGGAAATAGTCTGGGCAGCACATGCCACTCCTCAAGGACTCGATGGTTGCGCACTGGCGAGGGAACTGAGCTTCAGCTTGGCCAAGCATGGTAAGAAATGGTGGCAGGGAAAGGAACAGCAGCACATGGATCTGCATGATGGCAGACGGAGCAGATCTGTCTCCTTCTGACAGATGGCTGTCTGCACGAGCTGACTTCTCTCCTGCAATGGGATATCCAGCTCCCTCTACAGAGAGAGAGAGAGAAGAATAAAAACAAGTGTTACAAACCTCCAGGCTACCCCTTCCACTCCAAAAACTGCCTCTGAACCCTGAACTTCAATATCTTAATGAAAAGTGAACAGCTCTCACTACTTGTGCTAATGTTCTCTTATTATCTGCACAAAACACAGTAACTACCTGGAGCTATATTTGCCAACTGACTTCTAAATGTTTCCCAAGTGTTCATTCATGTTGTACACCTGCCAACCAGATTTACTTCACTACAACAAAGTGCTAAAACCTAAGGCACCATTTTTTTGAACCCTATTCTCTCCCCCCGCATCCATTCATGAGTTTCCTCTCTGCATTTAATTAGTGTATGTTGTTCTCCACTCAGCAGCTCCCCTCTGTGCTCCCTTGCTGTTCTCTAAAGGCAGCTCCACCAGAAGTGAAGCTACAGTGCTTCCTGCTTTGTACCTGTTCTCTCCTTTGCTGAGATCCTGTCCTATATCTGCATGTCCTACAACTGTGTCTAACCCAAAGTGCGGACTGTTAATTTCTCTCCTGCTTCCTAATCCTTCCTCTGCCAACAGAGTATGGTTTGGCCTCACCCTCCTTCTTCTATTAATCCCCTTTCTACTTCAGTGCATTTCACTGGACTTTAAGTACTTGAACAGCACATGATTTCTTTCATGCTTATCTCCTTGTGATTTAACAAGTTTTAGCAAAGGTCAGAGACAAATACTTGAATTCAAAACAGAACAACTGTGAAGTGTTGTTTTTTTAATACTTGCAAAGAAAGACTCACTTGAAAACAGGCTAAGAACATCAGAAAAATTCACATTTAATAGACATTTTTTAAAAACAAAATTCTTCAAATGACATTTTCAAGATCAGGGAGAGGTATGTGACTGTGATTCTGTGTGACAATGATACATTATTTAGAAAGCTAAACACTAACATCTTCAACATACAGCTTTAGGTTTAATTATTTATTGTAATAATAAAATAAAAAAGCAATGATCAGTTTGGAGTATTCTGAAATGCTAAACTCTGAGCAAGTGCTATGAAGGGTAATGAAGCAAAGAAATAGAGAGGAACAGTCTCTGAAATGAGCAAAATGCTTCTCTATTCTTTGTAAGAACATTTTCCACTAAGCAAAATTGGCTTTATTCAAACTCTTACTCTTTTTCTGATCTATCAAAAAAGGATGGCTTTCAGTAGAGTGAGGATATGCTGTTGAGAAACATCTTAACTGGCATCAGGACAATGCATAAACAAGTTTTCTGTGAATAGATTCAACCACAGTGTAACTGACATCAAGCAGAAAATGGATTACCTACTTCTTCTGCTTCTCTATATGCAAGTCAAAAGGTGAGAATGCACTCAATTCTGCCTTGGCACAGAATTTTTTTTTCCTGTTTATTCTTGCCAGCCTGCCATGGCTCACAGCAGTGAACCTTGCCATCTGTGGCTTGTATAATCAAATATCCTATTGCTTGCTTCAATTGTAGGACCAAGGCTTTTGGTAAACTTCTCCATATCTTTTATTCTATATTTACAGACATGAGTACATGAGTATAGAATAATCCTTAAATGAAACTAATTCCTTTTCTGTCTTCCATTTTATTCTCTGTCTGAGCCTATTTTCTCTTCTTTACTAGCTTATTCTGTACTCTGCTTCTTCCCAAGTTTAAACCTTTTTTCTCTTTGAACATGTTTATTGGGATGCTTGTGACACAAACTCATTACTATTACATCAGAAGGTAAATCAGAGCTAGTAGAAATTCTCAAGATTTTACCTGAAAAGAACTCCCAGACCAAAGAAGCATAGCGATTTTAGCTATGAGTATTTAGCAAATGCAGCAAATTCATAAGAAGCTTAGAAGGGATAAATTCTGTTCCTTAGACAATGCCCTAATCAAAAAGAGCAAACTGCTATACTGACTGTTGTCACCTGGCATCATAAAACTTCCGTTATTACAGTAGACAAGATGTAGACCTTTTCTAAGCCTTTTGCATAGGCAGCACCTATGAATTTTTTTCAGCAGACTACTAGAGCTGCACAGCTGAGTATCATTTCCCTTCTTTGACCCCAGATGTTCCGTTAGGATTTGCTAGAATTCTTGCTGAATGCTTTGGCAGTATGCAATCCCTTTTACAGTCCCCTACTCCGCCTGGAAAGGTTTAACTTTGGAGTCACAAATGCACAACATTTGTGTATATGTGTCTTTGTTCAGAAAGGGCTTGTCTACATAAGCAGAGTAATAAGGAAAAAGCCACTGCGTGAACCCCTAGCTCACTAATTGCTTATGTGCACTAAAAGCCCCGTAAGGAGAGTTAATATGCTAGACATTCTCATGGAATTTGTATAATTTTACTTACATAAACACTACTTCTTGATGCTGAGAACAGGTCTCTTTGCAGCCACACAAGGTTTAACTGTGGCCTATAGCCTAACCTAATGGGAAATGTTATGAAGATATCAACGGTTCTATTTGTGCTTGAGTGGTGATGAAAGCTCATGTGCTGGTTCTGTCTTAACTTCATGCCATTAGCTACACAGTCAACCATTAGTTCATTGAGAGCTACCCTGTGCTATACACTGAGTGCCCAAGATTTACAAATTCTGTGAACCATGATATACCTTGAGAGATACCATAACTCACTAAGAATTTTATTCCCCAATCTCAAGACTTTGCCTAACTTGCATGGAAATTAGTTTATTGTTATTACTGTTATCTGTATATCACCTCTGGTGTGATAAGACCACACTGCAAATATATGTAAAGAGAATATTGGAGTAGTGAGGTGGATGCATTTGGCAGTGGGAAAATGAGCATCTGTAATGAAGTTATAATTGTGGTAACATTCCAGCCTTACTTATCATAGTCTTAAACTTCCCTTCTGCAGGTTTGGAAACCAACAGCCTTGTCTTCAGCTAGTGTAAACAGACCCACGATTTACATCACCTATGGATCATGGCTAGGTTTTGTGTTTGGTTTGTTTTTTTTTTGTTGTTGTTGTTTCGTTTTAGTGGGTTTAATTTTTTTTCTTTTTCATTATGAGTACCATCTTTAGCCAAATTTTCCACAAAACAAGCCAGCTTGAATTTCTTTCTCCTTTCCAGTAGAAGAAAATACTGCTTTTATGAAGAAAACAGAGGTAAATGTCACTATATATGGTAAGTGGAGGCTTTGAAGATGAGTCAAGCCTGGCCTTCTGTTTCCTATACCTAAAAACAACAAACGTACAGAAAATTCGGGTTCACATATGAATCCAGGTGCTGCATGGGAACTTTCTTTGTGAAAGTGAGTTGCCAGAACATACTTAATCCTCATCTGTGTCTAGATGTGAAAATGCGAAAAAATAAGTTCACAAAATGAGACTATGTGTGATACGTAATACAGCATAAGGAAAATGATTCTTTTAAATTAAATATAGTTTATTTAATTAAAATAATTAGTAAAATGAGTATGAGAAGCCATTGTCATCTTTTCATTTAAAATGAGAAATATCATTCCAGATATTTATATATAAAACTGACACTGCTTTTCACTGAATATGATATATATTTTTAGTGTTTTATACGGGGACTGTTACAATTGCTAACATAGGTGGTTAACTTTTGCTTTGCTCTATAGCTACACATAAATAAAATACGGTTTATTGAAAGTGCAGGCCAGTTGTCAGGAGAAGAGTACACCAAAAAAAGATAGTTCTGTCAACCAGTTTTAAAAGTAAACTTGCATTTTTCATGGAAAAGAATTACCTGAGATGGCAGATATACTAGAATTTGTTGCTGGATCACATAGTTCTACAAGACCTTTACCTCAGCCTGAAAACGTCAGTATTTCTTGAGATGTGTCATAATGTGTGATGTGTATAATGGAAAATATGAAATGATATTTTTCTTTTGTTTCTCATTAAAGAAACAAGGTCATTTTAACCATTCATCTTCACTCCCCTCCAGAACAGGAAAAGCTCCTCCTAAGGACTTTAGAAGGCGAAGAAGGCAGACCAGCTCCTCCAGTACAGCTGCTAGAACCTTTCAAATGTTTGTGAAAGATGTGAGTAGGATCCCATACTCTGTCAGCACCTCTTCATACATACCTCTTCATGGGGTTCTCAATGGAATGAGTTAAAGGGCTCAGCAGCATCCATTAAGGTGCTCAGCAGGAAAAGTTAAAGGTCAGCTCCATTGTTGATGAGAAGCCAGAAGCTTGAGCTGCTGTCCTTCCCTGGGGAGCATCTTTTTAGCAGAGGCTGTCCCTCGTGCCCCTGCCTGAGTTGCTAACCAGCTGTATCTGTACCCAGGTTGGCTGACATTTACCCTCAGCTCCTGATTCCATTCTGATGGGGAGTATCCAGACTTGCTCCTCCCCGACACCTTTACCTTCGAGCCTCATGTATTCCTCATTACAAGGTTGTCACTGTGTTCTAAGTCTGATGGCTGCTCTGTATTACCCAGGGGGAGAATTTAGGATTCTGCACAGTGCTTGCTCTTGCACTGTGCTTGGGCATCCCTCAGTAGCAATTTTTACATATTTATATATTTTACATCAGTAAACTAAAGAAATCAAGAATATTATGGGAAATGAACTAAGTAAGCTCTGTAACCTACTGACTATATCTCACATCTCAAAAATTGTTTAATAGCAAAGCTGTTTTAGAAACAATTAAAAAGTATATTAAAAAACAACCCATCTTTTGAACTTCCAAAGAAGCAGGGCTTTTTGATAGACAGTGATGGCACAGATAGCTCATAAGAGCGCTAACAGAACATTTTCAAATGACTCCAATGCATTTCTGAGTAAATGTCAAGGTCTTGAGTTTGACAGCCTTAATATTTTAGAGCTTATTTCCTTTTTCTTCTTTTCTGTTTTACTTTTTGTTTATATGTTTTTTACTCAGCTTCCACTTTTTCATTTGATACTTTTGAAGAAATATCTCTTGATGTGTGTATACTGAGATTGAAAAAAAGAAGTCTAGCTGCTCACAGTATAAGCCAAGTTTTCCCACACTTCACATTGGTTAGCATCCATTGATGAATGTACACTAGACCCGCATGAAGGACTTCCTTGTTACAGGCATCCACATCATTAGGAAGAAACTGTCAGCATACAATAGTGGTATTGGATCCTATGATTATGATTATATCTGAAAAAAGATCAGAGGTACTTCTTTATTTTATTTCTGCCTTTATGTCAACCTACTTACTTTAAAAGTATTGTTTTTCTAGCTTTCCTCTAGATATGTTCTTTCTCTTTCATTCTTTCTACTATAGTAAATTCCATTTTCTGTTTAGACAGCTCCATTTTTATTCTCTCAAGCTTTTTCTCTGTACAGCAAGCACCTATCTTGGGGCCTTGGAATGTTTCTTAAGGCTTGTCCCTACAAGGGTCCTGATTAATGTCTTTCCTCTTATATTTTATGGTTTTCTGAAGACTTTCTGGCCACTCCTCGGTCTCCCTAAGCAATCCTGAAGATCTAGTTCCATTTCTGAACAGGATATGACTCATCTCAAGCCAATGACAGTGTAATATCACTTGTGGGTGCAGTGCTCACCTAACCACATGCACTCAGTTCATGTATCGCCTACAACCTCAGCCGGTTTTGCTAATGGTTTATAAAGCACAGTACCAACTATGATTAAAATCAGCCCTCCAACTCTATATTTGTAGTCCTTTTCTGATGAAATTGTTTATTATTCAGATCTTGTCCTCATCCATCTTTCCTACAAATGCTTATCTGTTTTTTATTGCTCTTCTAACAACCTGTTAGCTTTTGTATTAGTAACACCCATTTATGCAGAGACATTATAGGTAGTGAAGAAGATGTTTTAATAAAAAAAAATCACTTTCTTTTTTTCCACTAGATGTTTAATTCAATATTACAAGTGAGTTGAACTGTTATGTTTCTCAGAAGACTTAAAAAAGAAGTAGGCGTATGTGTCTAGACCTTTGATGC
Organism: Bucco capensis; assembly: GCA_013396975.1. NCBI lineage: Eukaryota > Metazoa > Chordata > Aves > Piciformes > Bucconidae > Bucco > Bucco capensis. Next base: position 28,634 of record VWZO01009218.1, on the reverse strand, counting down.
TAAGGTCCAAGGGAGCAAAACTATGGAATGAGAGGATTGGTTGGAATGGAAGATGCCTGGTCTCATTAGTCCAATGTCCTGCTCAGAGTGGGGTTGACTCATTTCAGAACAGGTTGCTTAGGTCTATATCCAGCTGCATTCAAGGGATGGAGATGGTACAATCTCTCCATGCTGCAGTCCCACTGCTGGATTGTCCTAAAGGTGGCTGATTTTTCTTACTTATTTTAGGATATAACCTGTCCTATGGTTTTGGAAGCCAACATTAGTAGGCTGCTGTTGAGTGCCCTCAAAGCTGTTCTGGCTGTAACAGCTCCAGTCCTGCAGCTTCTTCATGTGCAGCAAGATCTCCAGCCCCACCATCTTGGTGGACACCTCTGAACTTTTGCAAATTTAGGCATATGATCACAGAATCACAGAATCACTAAGGCTGGAAAAGACTCCCAGGATCATCAAGTCCAGCCGATGACCCAATAACACCGCAACATCTAAACCATGCCACTCAGTGCCACATCCAATCTTCTCTTAAACACCTCCAGGGAGAGTGATTCCACCACCTCCCTGGGCAGCCTATTCCAGTGCACAACCACCCTCTGCGTGAGGAAGTGCTTCCTAATGTCCAGTCTAAACCTCCCCTGTTGCAGCTTTAATGATATGATGAGCACTGGAAGAAAGGACTGTCCATGGCCATCCCCGAGGCCTGCCTTGTCCTTGCTGGCCCCAGCCTGCAATGTTGCAAAGCATTGCTTACTTTACCAGGGCAGGGCTTGACCTCATGCTTCCTAAATTTTGTGGGGTTGAGTGAGGTCCTTGCTCCCCTGTTCAGGTCCCTCTGGACAGCAGCTTGGCTCTCAGTTTTGTTGACTGCCTCCCCTTTGGTGTCAGCTGTAAATGTAATGTGCCTCTGTTCTGTCCTCTAGGTCATTAGTAGAAATGACAAGCAATTCAATACCAGGATAGGCCCTGTGGTTGTTCACTTGTTTCCCACCAGAGTATGAACACATTTTCCTTGTTCAGCTTTTTACTCACTGTGAGGGTAGAAGCTCTTCTTCTTGCTCCTTGTGTCATCTGTATGTTTTCAGTTTTGCTGAACTTTGGTTTTGCTCAACACAATCTTGGCATGCCTGGGCTGTGATGCTGTGGATGCTGTCCTCAAGAACTAATAGTTTTTCTTTGTCCTTCAGTGCTGACTTTAGTGGGACTTGCCATACCAGTTCTCTGAATAATCCAAAGTCTACGTTCCTCAAATCCAAGGTCTGTTCTCTAATGCTCTTTTTTCTCCCTTCAGGACCTCAAACTTCACTGTTTTGTGGATACTGCAGCAGTTGGTTTTCACATCCACAACCAGTACTTCTTATTAGTGAGCCAGCACTGGTTGACCCACTGAGTACCTGTATTCTTGATAATCTCTTGATATCCAGAAATCTTATGTAGAAATTTTCTTGACCATCCTTCCTTGCCAGCAGATGTTAGGGAGGTTATAATCCCCCATGGTGACTAGGATTTTTGACTTGGAGACTTCTTCCAGTGGTCTGAAGAAGAATTTCTACTCCTTCACCCTTTTTGGGTGGATACACTCCTAGCATGATGAAGCCATTATTGGCATGGGACTGAGTCACAAGCTTCCAGGTAGGCTGCAACCCGTTTCATTTAGAAGCATACATTTGAACTCTTCCTTCACAGACAGGATAACACCCTCCTCCTTATCATCCCTGCCTGTCTTTTCTGAATAGCATGTATCCTGCCATCAGAGAACTCCAGATCTGTGGAATGTCTGTCATTTTAGTAGTGACATACCTCTGTGGACCACATGTGGAGCTCTAACCTCTTTTGCTTGTTTCCAAGGTTGTGTTCATTTGTGCAGGCATTTAATTTGACCCTCCTTCCAATGTGGTTTATCTCTTCCAATAACTGCCTTACTCCCATCCTCTGCATATATCACACATGAACTCTGTTTCTTGACTTAACAATAAGCAGCTATCATAAATGTCCCAGGTACCTAGTCCTTCCTGCCATGCTGCACAATTATTCACAAAGATGCTCTTACTCTACTTTGTCAAGCATATCCCATCTGCCAACAGTCCTCTTAATTCTTCAAAGAGGGACTCATGACCATAAAAACCGAAGTGCTGCCTGTAACAGCAGCCCTTTAACTAGCTGTTGAGTTACAAGTTGTGCTCTTTCCTACTCAAGCCTTTCCTTTTCATCTGTTGGTTGTAGGTGAACACTGTTGAAGATTCCACTGGTAGCTGTCAAATCTTACCTTTGGAAGTCATGTTTGTCCCCAGAATTTTGTGATTCCTTTTTATTTAGTCTAAGTGTCTGTTGACAGCACCATTGTTGCCCAATTTTGGTCATTGTGGATGACCAACAAGAGATGTTAATCTGAAACCCAGACAAACCTTGACAGTTTCTCTCCAAGATCCTAGATCAGAATACCTGGCAATCAAGAAATCATCTGTGACAGACTGCCAAATCAGTGGACAAATGCCCCATTACCTGCAGATGAGAATCTCCAGCCACTACCATCTCTAATTTCTTCTTCCTGTGCTCAGTGCTTAGGTGCTGTAGGCTCTGGAAACACCTCTGGCAGAATTTGTTCCCCTTTCCTGACTGGATACTATGCAAGTTGTGAAAATTAGTTCTTCAAGGTAGACAAGAAATCCTTCTCCTGCTACCAGCTTTTGACCCTTCCCTTCTTGGAGTCTCCAAGTTACCGCATGTTCAAGTGAAGCCCAGACTTTACACTAAATAATTTGTAATATCCTCACTCCCTCTCCTTTCCATTTTACTGTAAAATATAAATAGGCTTCTGAAGAGTCTCCTGTTGTTTGCACTAAATTGCTTGCATTTTGAATCAGCTAAACATCTCTAATCATAAATGTCTGAGACCAACAAACTAGGCAGCACTGTAGGACAGCACTGAATACCATACTTGGTAAGTTAGCCAAGGTCTTTTTCTCTCTGAAATAAGGCTGGATCTGGAATAGAATATAACCCTTAGATGAAATTCTCATCTTTCGTACAGCAGCCTACTGATAAAGACCCTTTAATACATTTTCAAAGTAGGCAGAAAGTCTGAATCTGAAATACACACATCTGTTTGTTTACAGTATGAGAACACAGTATTCATTCATAAGCTCCATTCCTGAACACATGAAAAGACATATGATTGTAATGATATTGCTTCATGTATTTTATTCCTGTGAAACAGTACCTTAAAGAATCATTAAAGGTCAGTGCCCGGAAACAGATCCTTACCAAAGAAACTCACAGAGAATATATAGTAGAACAAAGTTGTCTATTCAGGTGAACTATCTCTTTGCCCTTCTTTAGTTGCCATACATTTGCTGAGTTTTACATATTTGAATAAGCATATTACATTTTGAGGCTATTTCTTCTAATACTAGCTGATGCACTCTAACAGTACAAAGCAACACTAATGTAAGAGGAGCTAAATTTATCTAACAATTTTTATCCTGAAAAGCTGTGGGAAAGAGAGAGGCAAAGTACAATCTAACATGCTGTTTTTCTAGCAAAAAAAGCAGTCAAAACTACTGTCTCAAAGCATTGGCAAACAGCTGCAGAGATTACACTAATTATCCAGATTTCAGGAAATGGTGCTAGAGTTTCATTAACAGAACATGGGGATACAGAATTGTATGAATTTATAAGCAAATAATGAAATGACCAGGCAACAAACAAAGGTAACATTAATTGATGTAAAGCAGATACATTTTTGTTAATAATTGGAAGCACAATCAGTTGGACACTTATTGCTGGAAATCTTTTACTCTAATTAGTACATGCAGTGAAACATGCAAGGTGGCCTTTCTGATATTCATCATCTAAATTTTCGAAGTATATAACCATAAGGAGCCCATAAAAGTCCCATTTCTAGCTAGCTGCATAAACTTCAGATTTTAGCAAATTTCTTCCAAGCAGAAATGGTGAGTGTGGCTACAAACCTTTAGACCTTATCAGTCTGTTAAATTTTGCTGTAGTGGTAAAAACAGTGCACCAGTCTCCGATAAAACAAATAACATATCTCTATTGATTTTAATAAAAGATAGACTCACAGTGAACCTAAGGGAGCTTGGCAATTAACAGTGAAGACTTGGCTTGTTTGTGTAGGTTAACGTTTAGCAGGCTTATTTTCTGACTAGAACACGGCAAAAGTAATAGCTAATGTTACAAGAAACTGCGGTGATGATTCCCAATTTGTTCTATTATGTATTCTCCTAGTCTGTATTTCTTCATTTTTGTTAGAGTTGAAAGTCAAACCAGAGGTCAAAACAAAACTTCACTTACTGCAACCTTACAGAATTGGAAATACCATTCTGAAAGAACAGAAATATTTTTTGCATCAGTTGGATTATACATAAAGTTTGAACATACTCCTTAAAGGATTTAGTTTCATCCTCACATCTTCTGTTTGCTGTGCCAGATTTTGAAAGCGCTACACTTACTCAGATACATCTTACACGTAGAGCAATATTTTTTCTAAGAAATCATGTAGATACTGTATTGTATTCTACTGTAAGACTAATATGTGGATTAATGATAATTAAAACAGAAAAATAGCATTAACCAGTCATCTGTCTCATGGAGAACAATTTTCTCATCTTCATCCAGCAGAATGAATTATATTTGTTGAATTATATTTTTCTTAGTTTCCTACTAACAACATTTTTTTTCCCTACCCACAAGTGGGTTGATTATGTTTTCACTGTGAGAAAATTTGTATTAGTTTTCTTGAAAGTGAGTCTAACTATAAGTTCATATATATGGAAAATAAATAAGGCAACAGACAAGATTTTTTCCCTGAAGTTTTAGATAACCTGATTAAAAAAATAGTATTAAGTCAAATCATATTTTATACTAATTTACGCTTTCTTGAAGCACTGAATTTTCATAGTTTGTGTCACGGAAGCCATAAAGAGTTTAAAGCAGAGTAAGTAATTTTAGTCATATCTACTTCACAAAATGTGTTAGATACTATTCCATTCAACTAAACAAAAGTTTTAGCCATTGTACTTAAATAGTTGTCATAATACTGTTAATGGTTTCTGAACATATTCTCCGTATTCTCTCATGTTTCTTTTTCTTGGACGACAGCAATAAACTTAAGTACAGCTGAAAGATTAAACTACCTTGCAGCATCTTCTGCAAAGCAAAATGCAGAAACTTTAGTCTATGTCTGTAGTTCAAGAGTTCACCTTCAGCAGCGTAACTTATATAACTGATCACAGACTTTATTACTTCCACCAAACACAGTCTAGTGCCTAGAGAGAGATGTGCAGCTTCAAAATGATGCTACAGAGTTGACAAATGACTGCCTACAAAGAAATGAGTGAGGCTTGGAACCGAGTGTTAGAGATAGGAACAAAATGAAAATAAGTAGCACTTGTATAAGAGTTTGAAATTGCTCCAAAATAACACACATCATCACTGCCTCTTGAAGATACACATAATATTTGAGAACAGTATTTCAGAGACACAACTTACTGACAAAAGTGCATGAATGCAAGAATGGAGAGATTTTAAAAAAAAGGGGGGGGGGAAAGAAAGTAGAAAATGTTTTCTTTTTCCTCCTGAATTTACAGAACGATACATATGAGACATGAATTTTACTTGTAAGTGACTGTTGATGAAATTGGACATTTTTAGCAGCCTAAGATGAAGGAACTAAGGTATGTTGTAGACCTAGGGAGAAACTGATACTAAATGTGGGTTTGTGTTGTGAGCATATACAGTGAAGATACTGTTTTGATTGGCACACCACAATGTGTGACATTTAATATGGGAAATTACCTAACACACATTCACATGCTTATTGAACCCAGACTGGCTATCAATGAGGGCTAAGGTGCACGAGGTGAGGTTAGGGTGGGGTGAGGGATGTCTCTGCACACTGAGATTAAGTTTATAGGAATTAAGGTGTCCAACACCAACAATGCTGTTCACCTGCCACTCTACCCCATGCTCTCCTCTCTCCACCTGCCAACACAGTGTTCAACGTACTCCTTTTCCTCTGCCCTCTCTCTGAGGAGCTACTTATGAAGACGGCTACCATTACATGCTTTGGGTGGTTTTGTATGTCTTTTGGACAAGATCCTGAGCTGCTGAAATAAATGGGAGTTTTGCTACTGATTTGTCAGCAACAAAAAAAAAGTCATAATCCAAACAAACCTAAAGTAAAACAAACCCCAAACAGGCTAGTTGATTTTTTTGAGTTATATTATCTTCTTTCCTGCCCTTTTAGACAGAATCATCTTCAAAGATGAAGGTAGTGTTTGTCTAAGACATTGTACCCATTATAAAGCACCGTGAAATTGAAGGCAAAAGAGGCCAGATCATTGTTCAGAGCAAAATGTCATAGCTCAAACAAATTACACTGTTTAGGATGTAGCCACTGATGTCCAAGAAGCTATATTGATTAATACTTAGTGAGAATCAAGTCCTCTGTGGCTTAAGAAACTGAATATCCTCAGAAACTTTTTCCTTTTTACTGAAATATTTTTCTTTGTCTGAAAAAAAAATTCAATGTTAGAGGTGAAAGATCTGCTGGATTACTCTTCGTGTCATGAGACATTTTGTTCAAGGCCTTGAAAATGCAAAAAAATCTTTATTGATGATCTGGATGAGGGGATCGAGTCT
>VWZO01009218.1:5501-21767 GCA_013396975.1 Bucco capensis | reverse complement strand
GGGAGGTGGTGGAGTCACCGTCCCTGGAGGTGTTTAAGAAAAGATTGGATGTGGCACTGAGTGGCATGGTTTAGATGTTGTGGTGTATTGGGTCATAGGCTGGACTTGATGATCCTGGGGGTCTTTTCCAGTCTTGGTGATTCTGTGATTCTGTGAAATACTGGCAGAAGATTAATTTCTTTTCTTCTCTTTGTGTTAGTCCTTTGATAAGACACACAGCCTCCAGCCTGAAGAAAATAGTGAGTGCACTGGGTAATAATTAGCAATATATGAAGTTTCCCTGATAAAAATACTTTGTAGAGAATTATTGTCTCAAGCTAGTATCTCACTGCTTTTTAAATTTTTTTTAAGAGTAATTACTGACATATTTGCAAGGCAGGTGGAACACAGAAGCTTGGTGCAAGGAAAGGCACTTCACTAGTTATAGAGAAGACACAGATACTGTCTGCAGCATCAGTGCTTTTCTCAGAGACTTCTGAAATTGATAGTAGTCTTTCTTATGACTTTGCTAGACTATAAACCAGGTCTATCATTACTGACAGGAAGTCCTAATACATAACCACAAATGGCTTGCTTTATGAAACAAAGTTAAATTCCCCCTACAAAGCTTTATGAGTTAGCTTAAATAGCTTTGATGAAAATTACTTTTCTGGCTTAAATGGGTGAAGAACTTCTGATGTTAAGTAAACTTTGTGATATATTTTGCCATGTCAATAGCTTTAGAAGTAGCTAAGTTAGAAGTTGATGCTGGTGCCTTAGAAATCAAGACTAAAAGACACCAGAGAAATAATTCTTGATTAGAAGAAAAAGAGATTCTTGATATTTTTAAAAAATGTATATCACCATAAAAAGCATTATTTTGCACTTTTACAGGTGCCTTAGATCAAGTTTCTCTACTTCATCAAAATGTATGAGGAAAAGCAAGAAGGCTGCTGTGACTGAAAATGACACAGGAGTGGCAGTCTGTCCTTTAAGACTGTTGTCACAATGCTGACTTTTTATTTACTCAAAGAAATATCTGTATAACTCTTTCAAAACAGAAGTTCATATTTGTTATCCTTGTATATCAAAGTTTTAACAACATTTTTTTTTGCAACAAAATGATGGAGTCCTTGATCAACACTACTAAGAACAACTTTTATACCCATTTAATGTGTCTTAGTATTTTCAGTCAAATAGGATAATTCCTTTCATTTCCAGATGCATATTGTTTTATGATACTGTTACTGAGCAATTCGTTCTGAAAATGGAAATTCTAATTGTGCCTGAAGTTGATATGTTAAGAATTGATCTTAAGGAGTACTAAGTCCAATGACTCTTAACTAAAGCCTTCAAAATTTCATTGTTGAGCAGTCTTAAAAAAATCTAATACTTGATAACATCAAGGTCACAAATTAGATCTAAACCCTTGATGTGTTGTTCATATTATCACCTACTGTTTATTACGAACTATCTTATTAGCCTGATAAAACTTGTTTTGTTTATGAAAACATATTCGCCACTGCAACATAGTGGAAATTCTATACACTCTCTGCACAACTACTCCATTTCTTAGTGTTATCTAGATGCTTTTAGGGTTCTACTTGGGTTATATTTCAGAAGAAAATCTCCCTGAACAAACCAGAATGAAATGCTGACTCACCTTCAATTCTGTGGTTTATTAATAAAAGACAACATGATGATTTTTTTGATGATGAATCTATCAACCGTTGATCAGAAACCTTTAACTGAAGGAAGATTTTAAAATGTGCCAGGATACATCAAAGCTAAGCTGTAGGATGTCTCACTTCACAGGAAAAATCAACTGTGAAATCTGATTTCACTACTAATGGTCAAAACTGTTTGTGTGCATTTCATGCAAGCATCACAATTTACTTCTAAATATGGTGAGCACTAACGGCTAAAATATGCAGAAAGATCTACTAGTATGTCACAGATATTCTTTAAAACTTCATAGTATTATCTACTGATTAGAAGGCTCTCTGTTAAATTCTGAGGAAAAAGACTGAAGAACTCAAAAGTGTCAAAAAAGAACATAGGGGAAATAAATACATAAATTTCATACAATGTTGAGCTATTTGCTGAATGAAATATTCCTAAGTGGGGTGACTAATGTAAATGTATTTTAAGTTTTTGAGAGTAAGTTGATCTTTTTACATAATAATCTATCATTGATTTTGTGTCAGACATAATGGAGAGGATATTTAGACATCATTTGTTGCTTGTGTCTATCTACATTTTTAAAATGAAGTTGCTGATGTGCATGTGATAGATTTTGGGGTAAAAAAAATCTTATTTTTAGGATTACTATATTGATTCATATTTTAAATAATTCTATTCCACCTTCTTTTAACTGGGTACTTTATTAAGTTTTCAATTGTTTTTTTCCTGTGGGATTGGTGTGAGGCTGGCAAGCCTCATTAGCCTCATTTTTTCTTTTCAATTCTATTTCACCATTAGAACACTTCCTGCCCGCTGAAATTGCAAGCAGAAATGATCCCTCACAGATTCTTCGGTCTTGTTTTTAATAGCAGTACCTATAGTAGAATCTCACAGTTCTCAGCACCAGCAACAATCTGTTTCAATGAACTGAGCTACTTACATGCATCTTACACAGCTTTTCAGCACATATAAAGAACATTTCCTGTTCATCTAGGAATAGACTTGAACAATTACCTCATCTCTAACAAATGCAAGAAATGTAAGATGGCCTCCTCAGAACTTTAACCCACTAAACAAAAAAGATACTTCTACTAGAAAAAGAAGAGAATCAAATTATTTTCTAATGTAGTTTCTTTATATTTCGTAAGGCTACTTGAATGCATTGGAGCATTTTGGAGGTACTATGCCTTTAATTTTCCAGATGAGAGTTCCTTTTTCGATTTGCTGTTTAATTTATGCTGCTTCCTACCATAACACTGTAAGAGCATCCATCATGTTTCATATTGCATTTTTAAGGTAGATTGTGGGTAACACTGGGCTTGTTAATAAAGAGATCAATTAATTTTAATTATTACATTTAGAAGCATTGCCTAGGGACTAATGATGTCAAATATTGTAAAAATCACAAAATAGAATCAAACCTGGCATAAGATATGAAACTGTAGATGTACAGAAACAGAAATAGCCACTTACATAAGACAGTACTTGTCATATTAAAAGGACATAGATTCAGCAGGCTGACAGACTAGCTATTAATAGTCTTTTCAGTGAGCATTGAAGCTGGTAAAATTTGAAGAAAATCAATGAAAAATATTATGCATGGGTATAGGTGATACTGCAAACTCTGAATGACAGTCTAACAAAAAATGGAATGCATTATAAGAAAAGGAAAATTACGTCTGACCTTGTGGGCAGATAAAAATAGATGACATGGTCATTCCCAGTGTTGAATGAGACATGGTCAGTAGGGAGGGAAATAGACACGGAAGGATCTTTTAAGGGAAGGAAACGTTTGTGTTTGATAAAGAAGAGAATGAAAACATGTTGACATGAAATTAGCAAAGACCGTGTAGCATTTGAATTGATCACTCCAATCTGAAAACTTAATATGTTTATATTAAAGAAAAAAATTTCCATAACCATTACTCTGTGATACAATTAATTGTAAAGCAGAGGTTGCAAACAATATAGAATGTGTCCACATGCAATACAGGGGGGTTTGATTCTCAACTTGCATTGTTGTCCCCAGAATAAGTAGGAGTAACTTCTAATTTAGACAAATATATTTAATTATGTTCTAATGATAAAGAAACACAGTATGTATAAGGGAGTGTACCACTGAGAATAACATTATGTCAATTAGAGAAAAAGTAATATTCAGTTTAAAGATACCTGAATATTTAAGAATGTATGTGAGATTTAGTGATGTGATTCCAGTATCTGAAAATCTGTTCAGTAATGTAAAAGATGAATTAGAGTTTAAAAAGATCCAAGTCTTTCACTAACCATCTACAGCAGATACAATATATCTATAATGAGTTTGCAAGAAAGAGAACACTGCCCACTGAGTCTAAGGAAAGCTAGATTTTTTTTCTAAGGGATAAAATGTTACTGTCGTCCAGTATAAACCATATATGGACCATGTATCTCAACACTGTAATTTCTATAAGGAGAACTAAAGCATATCACTTAAAATACAGAATAAGGGAAACATTAAGGTTGGAAAGGACCTCTAAGGTCATCAAGTCCAACCATTAACCCATCACCCCCAAGCCACCAAACCCTTTTTAACAATTCTTGCCCCATCTTTTTGTGTATCTCACATATCCAAGAATGGTTATTCTCATTATGAAAAACAGGGGCTGTGAATTAATTTTGAGGTATAAATTTTAAGCGAATCACTTTAAAAACTAAATATAATATGTAAGATATAGTAAAATATGACACTAAAAAAAAAAATACAGTACACTTTTCAGAAATAAAAAGGGATGTGCTTTGGTGCTATGCTCACTGGGACATTGCCAAAGGATTCCAGAAAAGTAGTGAGTTATCGTGGAATTCTGTGGCCACATTAGACAGAGTAAGTTTCCCTGCAATAAAAGCAATTATTCATGAAGGTGAATTAGTATCTTACTTTTAGTAAAAATAATGCTACCTTAAAAGGATATACTTTGGAAGGCTGCGAACCTAGGTATAATCAATATTTTTGCAAAAGATAAAATATCAGGTCCCTTTATTAACAGACACTATAGTGGTATATGTAAGATTTTCACAACTGCAGTGTGCTAGTTTGGGATAGCATTGGCAAATCAACGATTAAAAGAGGTTTGCTAATACATATGACAACTCAGTTGGAAAGCAGCTTAGCAGAAAACAACCCAGGAGTTCTGGTGGAGATCAAGTTGAATGTGAATCTGTAACATGCCCTTGCTACAGAGAAGACTAATGAGATCCTGTACTGCATTAGAACCAACTATTGCAGGACGAGGAAGGGGATCTTTACGCTTTTTTCAACACTGATGAGGCTGCATCTGGAGTCCTGTGTCCATTTCCAGCCTCCTTTATACAAGGCAGACAGGAGTGTATTCAAGAGAGTCCAATGAGGGGCTATGAAGATGTTGAAGGGACTGGAGAACCTCTCTTGTGACAAAAGGCTGGAAGGGCTGGGACTACTCAGCCGAGAAAAAAAAAAAAAAGCTCTAAAGGATCTTTCCAATGTACATACATAGCTTGGGAAGGGAAGGGAGGCTGTAAAGAAGACAGTCAGGCTATTGTCAGTGGTGTCATGTGACAAGAGGCAATGGGCACAAACTGAAAAACTGAAGGTTGTCTCTGAACATTACTTTGTCACAGTGAGGGTGACTGAGCACTAGACCAGGTTGCCCAGAGACGTTGTTGAGTTTCCATCTTTGGAGATATTCAAAAGCTGCTTGGACTTGGTTCTAGGCAATCAGCTCCAACTGACCCTGTTTGAGGAGAGGATTTAGACCAGAAGACTGCAGAGGTCCCTTCCAACTTCAATCATTTAGAGATCCTGTGAAATATACTTTAAAAGATACTGAAAAAAAATATTATTTGAAGAACAGTGATGAATAAAAACAGATGACAATCTTCTAATTTTTTTCTCTTCAAAGTAATTTATTACTATGATAATGACTGATAACACCCACAATTTAAACTAAAAAGACATATTTTATAACATAAAATACATACAAGGACATAGTCATAAGTAGTGTATAAACCTGTAGTTTGTACTGCCTTATTTTAGATATAGAGAACAGTCTAAAACCAGAAAGTACACTAGTATTTCAGCTCATTAATTCCAAACTAGATTAGTAATTTTAGAAGATTTTCCAAGCTTTCCCGAGTACTGGTAAATAGCAAATACTGTTAATAATTGCTGATGGTCCTAAACTGTGAGTTGTAAGGCCCAGAAAGGCTCTCTGTTTTGAATGCTGGAGGATGACATCCACTTTCTAATGGATAAAATGGTACAAGAGTTTTCAAAAAGCAGGCAAGTGGTCAGGATTGTAAGATATCTTCCATGTTACTCTTATTCAGTTAGTACAGTAGGGGCTATGCTTTTTTCTGTGCGGGTCTCAAAATACAGGGTGGACTAAGACTTTGTCTGGGAATGGCCCAATTCCAAGAGACTTCCTTGTTGGAGTAGAGATCTGTTTTTTCAATAGCAAATTCCTGCATTGAGTTAGAACTCTTAATAAAGGGAGAGCTGCTTTACTTAAAACAATGTAAAAAAATACTTCAAGTCACGAAGAAATTCCTTTGACTATCTCTCAGTTTTATTCAAAGTCACATGAAACACATTAAAAATTAAGAATGTTTGAGTTCACAGAAAAAAAAGAGTGACTACTCTGATCTTTTCCCCACAATTTCGATGTAAGCAACATTTTATTATCTACTCAAAAAGTAAAAGTAATGCCTAGGAAAAAAAACAATGCCATTCATTGGTCTTATATCATTAAAGTATTCCTCGGACTGCTTTTTTCATAATGCATAACTTCCTTTGGACAGGAGTGATATGACAAATTTGTATTTTACACATCAGTGGAATTCTAGGATAAATATTTCTGTTTTATACAAGATGAAGTAAGATTAGATTCATATGACCCTGATCAAATTAATCACATCTTAAGAGATAGTTCCAGCACGGATTGTCTTTACCAATGTAATTCATTGTCACTGTGGAAAATCCACTTAATTCTCAATAATTGTCAGAAATTATGACTATGCACCTTAAAGAAGTGAAATGTGTATCATCTGATTTTCAACTAAACCACATTGTAGTAATTGAAAGACTAAAATGAATAAATGCAATATAAATTCTAACAGTAGACTGAATATTTATATTCTTTAAAAATAAGGACAGTGATTGATGTGAACAATATGTGCAAGTGAAAAAAAATTACTATTAGGGTAGCAAAATCTTGTAAGAACATTTAAAATAAATGTAGTGTAATGCGTAATAGCTACTTCATTAAAACATTATGATAAAGTCAACATTGAGAAGTAAATGGTGGTGCAGTCTGGGACCACTGAGGCAAATATAATTTGACTAAGAGACCAAATTGGTCCTTTGCAGGACCTAGCATGAGCAAGAAAAGAAAAGTAACTATTTATATTCAATCTTCCATATAATATTCTACTTTGTCTTCCTCAGCAAGCGTGTTGCTCAAGGCTTGTGTAGCTGGAAAACAAATCAGAATAAATCAATGTGTGCAGACCATCTTCTACAAACAGTTTTTGATGCAAATGCTCAGGAAACTGAGCAAGTAGACAACTATTTCAAATCCAAGTGTAAGCAAAAACTTAGGCATTTTGGATATTAGGTGTGTGTCTGCTTAGCAGCTGTCAGCACTACAGGCTGCCCTGCATTCAGCTTTCCCTTCTACTATGCATGAAGTATCTTCTTCTGGGCATTTTCATTTTGCTGAGATGAGACCTAAAAAAGAGGGAAGTTATTTAGAGAAACCATTGGAATTTATAAACATCGAGGATGTGAAAAAAAAAAAAAAGGTAAAAAATGCTGTGTGGTTAATTCCACATAACAGGGGCAGTATAAAATTTTAAGCCATGTAAAACAAAGTGAGACAAAAGAAATTTAGTTTGATATTTTTTCTCTAACATGTATAGATACTATAAAAATTGATTCAGACTAATGCTAAAGTTCAGCAGAATCCAGTGTAAGCTAAAATTATGGGTAAATACACATATTCTTTGTTTAAAGCTTTTAGAATATATTTATTTTGGAGAAATCTTTTGGAGTTTTATGAAATTGTTTTAAGATCTTTTGTTTCGCATCATGAAATATTTCTAAGACTTTTAATACTAAAACTACTGAGAGTTCCACTACTTCTTTGAGTATTGAATTCTGTGTAACTGTCACACTGAGCCTTTAACTCCTGAACCCTGGCAGAAATTATACATGTTCACTGTAGATATTAAACGTCTAGAGTTATTTTGGGTCATGTGATGGCTGGAGTAGGAGATTGGAATTCTTACAAGTATTAAGACAGATATGGGCAGGCATTGACACTGGTCATGAGTTTATCTCATGGAGAAGTTTTATTGCAGAACACCAAAAAGGAAACATGTGAAATAAGCTTTTTCATTAAAAACTAAGTTAAGCAGTGCAATTTTTATTTTTTATGAAATAGCATTTGAAAGAAAAATGTTTGCCTTATATTCTATGATAAGATCTGACTTTTTTCCATAGAAGAGGTATCTGTGGTAATTGCCAACACTGTCATCCCCTGGGTGGAAAATGAGCACTGTTTTTCAAGTGATGGAACTAAGCCTGGCTAAACCATGATTACAGGTTGTTGTCATGTGGGTCTACTTTAATTTCAATCCATAAATTATACTTTTTTAACTGAACAACATGCAAGGTCTGATTTTTAGAGATATCGAGCATTCAGACCTCAAACATTTTTCGATTAGCAGCTTCTTTTTGTACTCTCATTCTAAAGTAGCATTTAAATAAAGCTGTAATATATAATACGATATAATAAGGGCAAGGGAGCTGTGTACCTATTAGACAGAATCAAAGTAACAGCTGAAACAAGACATTAGTAAAAAATGTCAGATTCTGCCCCTCGGTGAAAAGGGACCACTTGGGACTGTTTTTACAATGTATTCCAAACTCATATGTTAGCTTTAGAAGATGTCAAATGTATGAATAACATGATATGTTTTCAAACTTATTAAGTACTCAAAGAATTAAGAAAAATGCAGAGAAGAATAATTCCATTGCTGTTTCCAGTGTAATAACTGTACTGGTAAAAACATGGACTATAACTGCAAGAACTACAATAATAAAAAGTTAAATTTTCTGTGGAGGTATAATTAGAATACTCTTCCTAAGGAAAACAGAGTATTTGCCATGTATTGCTACCTGTATATTATCTTCTGATCTTACCATGTGGAATTTAGTATTGTGTCCAAGAATACTTCATAAGTTCAATGAGGAACAGAATGACGAACTGTCCTCATTCTGCTCAAGGACATCATTTCTCATATTCTTGTCAGGAATACCAGAATGAAAAGCATATTTAATTTCTTCCAGGACTTGAAATGAAAAGGTAAAAGTCGGTTTGATAATGGCCTGAAACAAAAAGGTATCAGAAGAGACTAAGACTGAAACATTTATGCAAATGAGCAATTCTATACATGACAAGTAACTCCATACACTTCTTGTATCAATAAACAATACCTATGTGACTATGAAACTGAAAAATCAGAACCAAAAGTCTCTCAATTTTTTTAAAGAAATATAAATATAACTGAAATACATTTTCTGAATCAGGTGAGGAAAATAAAGCTTTTTACAATTATGATTGCTGATATTAAATAATACGTGGACTTTTTTCTTTTTCCAGTAAAGACATGTAAAAAATTGAAATAATATTTTTGTAGTCCTGTGCTCATTTAGTTGAACTGTGTTACCAAAAAACGCATTCTATTTTGTAGTTATGTTGCAGCAACATCCTACCCAGACCCATCCTGCATCCAAAGCTGCGTCTCCCCAAGGAAGACAAATATTTGTGGCATTAAAGTGTACTTTTCTTGTGAAAGAAATGCATGCTGACTTCTGGGTTGGGGATCTCACCTGTTAACATGACAGGATCTTAGAGGATATGGAGAACAACATTGTATCCAACAGTTCAACTTCTATTCTGAATTTCTCTTTGGGTGGTGACATAAATATATATTTAGTCTTTAAAATACACTCTTCCTGTTCACAGGAAACCTAGTGACGTATACAGAGAAGTCTGAGGTATTCAACAATTTCTTTGCTTCTTTTCACTGGCAATCACTAGTCTCATACTTCAAGGCCCAGAACCTCAAGATAGGAACTATGGCAAGAAAGCCTTCTCCATTATAAAAGAAGATCAGGTTGAAGATCATCCAAGGAACCTGAACAAACACAAGTCCATGAGATCTGACAAGATGAAGGCCAAGGTACTGAGGGAGCTGGCAGATATAATTGCTAAGCCACTCTCCAACATATCTGAAAAGTCATGGCAGTCAGGCTAAGTCCCCAGTGAACATGGTAATATCACATCCATTTTTAAAAAGGGTAGAAAGAATGACCCTAGGAAATTCCAATCAGTCATTCTCACCTCTGTGTCCAATGAGATCACGTAATCATGTGGTTGTCTTCAAAGAAGGGACTGAATCAGTGGACAAAGACTTTTGGTATTGTCCCCAAAATTCTTACCTTGAAATTAGAGAGATATGAATTTGATGACTGTTACATGGGCAAGGAATTGGCTGGATGATGGCATTGAAACAGTAGAGTCAACAAGTCAAACTCCATACTGAAATGATTGATAAGTAGTATCTCTCACGGGTCCATACAGGGATTAATACTATTCTATATCTTCATTAAGGACGTAGATATTGAGCGTACACTCAAAAACTCTGTGGATCACACCATGCTGAGTGATGCAACTAGGGGGAAGGGATGCCATCAAGAAGGACCTTTACAGGCTTGAGAAGCAGGCCTGTGAGAACTTCATGAAGTTCATTTAACAAGGCCAAGTGCAAGGTCTTGTGCACCTGGCTGAGGCAATCCCCACTGTCACTACAGACTGGATGATGAACTGTGTGAGAGTTGCCCTGCAGAGAAGGGCTTGAGGATAACAGTAGATGAAAAAATGGATGAGCCAGCAATGTGTGCTTACAGCCCAGAATGCCAGTGGTATCTAGATTGCATCAAAAGAAGTGTGGCCAGCAGGCTGAGGCACGCAATTGTCTGCCTCTACTCCACTCTTGTGAGTCCCCACCTTGAGTACTGCCTCCAGTTTTTGGGTCCCCAATGTAAGAGAGACACGGACATTTTGGAGTAGGTGCAGAAGCAGGCCACAAAAGTGATCAGAGGGCTGGAACATCTCTCTTGTGTAGGGAGGGTGAAAGAATTGAGGAAGAAAGTCTGTAAGAGTTCAGCCTGAAAATAGAAGGCTCTAGGGGACTTTATTGCAGCCTTCCGCTGTATAAATGAGGGCTTATAAGAAACATTGAGGGAGACTTTTTACCAGGGCCTGTAGTGACAGGACAAGAGGCAAGGAAGAATTTTATTTTACAATGAAATTGTTGAAACACTGGAACAGATTGCCAAGATAAGTGGATGCTTCATGACTGGAAGTGTTCAAAGTCAAATTGGCTTGGTGAAAGACATCCCTGACATGGCAGAGGTGGTAGAGTAGATGATCTGTAAAGGTCCCTTCCAACCCAAACCCAAACAATTCTATGATCCATGAGGTTTTTTGTGGTTTTTTTTATTGGTTTTGATGTGTGATTGTTACTTCAATAGCATCTATTTCAAAACCCCTGTGATTATGTGGACTTACGTAGTTGCAGTAGGAAGCACTTTCCTAATAGGTAATCACCCTGCAAAGTTAAGTGAGGAATCATTAAATAGCTGCATATTTACTTTGAGGCTGTTACTAAATAATTTGATTCCTGATCATGAATTACCCTGAACTTAGTACTGAGGCATTTTTTTTCTTTTCACCATGTACACATTTGTCTTCTGTGTGCAGTTTCATGGTGGTTTTGGCCTAGAATATTCTTTTTCTGTTGTAAAAAAAGATAGATGATTTACATCTCATATACACGAGTCAAACTAGGTCATTACATTTAGGGAAAGCTTTAAGCATGCCAAAAGAAGATAAAAATCTATATCATGTGATTCTGATGTGATCTAAAGGGAGTAATCTTTGTTATTAAAATAACAATTATTAGAAATCCAACACACATGATGTGCACATACAGTGCAAGAAAGGAGACCTGACATTTCATTGCCTTGTAGATGACAGGCTTTTCATTTGATTGTTATGTGTGAAGAAATCCTTACAAATTGAACCTGTTCTGGGGTTGTTTCTTTGTTTTGGGTTTTTTTTTGTTTCATTTCATTCTTTTAAATCCTATGTGGCTTCTATCAGTTTTTGAAAATCATGACCTCAGCACATCTTTCTAATTATGTAATCACTTGGCAAAGTTTCAGAGTAAAAATATCAGCTGCCTTTGCAGACTAACACATACC
This sequence comes from Bucco capensis, assembly GCA_013396975.1. Lineage (NCBI taxonomy): Eukaryota > Metazoa > Chordata > Aves > Piciformes > Bucconidae > Bucco > Bucco capensis. The sequence goes on along the minus strand of VWZO01009218.1, from coordinate 9,760 downwards.
TTTGCACTATTTGTTCTAACACTTGCATAACCATTCTGCTGTATTATGCTCACTACAGGCAAACTAGCCATTAATCGTCACATCCACCACCAGTTCTCCCTTGTTAGTGAGCAGTAGATGCAAATGTACATCAGCCCTGATCGTGATGTGACCTCCAACACCTTCCAGAAATTTTGACTGCTTGAAGCTCACTGCATTGTCCTGACAGCAGATGTCAGAGAACTTACAGTCCCCCATGAGAACTGGGATTTGTGACACAGAGGCTTCCTTTTGTGGTTTGAAGAAGCTTTGTACACTTCTTCACCCTAGTAAGGTGGACATAATCCCACTATGTTGTCACCATTACGGGAGTGATCTGACCTGGCCTTATGAGCTCTCTTTTTACCTCACAGAATCATTAAGTTTGGAAGAGACCTCTAAGATCAAGCCCAACTATATACCTATCACCACCTTGACACAAAACCATGCCACTAAATACCACATCTATATGTTTCTTAAGCACTTTTACAGATGGTGACTCCACCATTTCCCTGGGCTGCCTGTTCCAATGCCTAACAACCCTTTCAGTGAAGAAATTTTTCCCAACATCCAATCTAAACCTCCTCTGGTGCAAGTTGAGGCCATTTCCACTTGTTCTCTCACTTTTAACCTGGAAAAAGAGACCTACTCCCATCTTACTCCAACTTCCTTTCAGGTAGTGTAAAGAGTGGTGAGTTCTTCCCTGAGCCTTCTCTTCTCCAGACTAAACAACCCCAGTTTCTTCAGCTGCTCCTCATATGACATATTCTCTAGACCCCTCACTAGCCTAGTTGCCCTTCTCTGGGCACACTCTAATGCCTCTATGTTCTTCATTTACTGAAGGGCCCAAAATTGAACACAGTATTCTAAGTGTGGCCTCACCAGCACTGTGTACAGGGGGATGATCACTTCTCTGGTCCTACTGATCACACTATTTTTAATACAGGCCTATTAGAGAGAAGACTTAGATATCCAAACTGCTCCATCACAGTAAAGGCAGTCAGAGAGGCCTTATTCTGTCCTTTGTTAAATGCAGCTGTGCTAGCTGTCACACCATATCTAAGTTTTCAAAACAACATCCCAAATGTGTAGCTGGAGCTCCAGTCATCCTTTTTGTTTCCCAGACTGTGTACATTTGTGGACATGTAGCTTTTATAAAGCATAATTATGAAGGAAAAAACATTTTTATCACACATTCTTGATAAAAGTTGAAGGTGAAATACCTTTGCTTAAATTGGCTGAATTGTTAGATACATTAGCTTTTGTTCGTCATCTCCAAGTATGCTATTTGATATCTTCCAAACAAAGCAGGAAAGGAAGGAAGGTGCAGAAGGTGCAGAAAGTGCAGAAGGAAGAAAGAAAGGAAGGTGTGGGAGGTGCAGAAGGAAGGTGTGGCAGATAGAATGCAAGAAAGAGAGAGAAAGAAAGAAAGAGAGAAAGATAGAAAGAAAGAGAGAGCAAGTGAGAAAGAAAGGTGTGAGAGAAAGGTGCAAAAGAAGGAAAAGTGCAAAAGAAAGAAGGGAAGGTGCGGGAAGGGAAGGTGGAGGAAGGTGCGGGAAGGTGCGGGAAGGGAAGGTGGAGGAAGGTGCGGGAAGGTGCGGGAAGGGAAGGTGGAGGAAGGTGCGGGAAGGTGCGGGAAGGGAAGGTGGAGGAAGGTGCGGGAAGGTGCGGGAAGGGAAGGTGGAGGAAGGTGCGGGAAGGTGCGGGAAGGGAAGGTGGAGGAAGGTGCGGGAAGGTGCGGGAAGGGAAGGTGGAGGAAGGTGCGGGAAGGTGCGGGAAGGGAAGGTGGAGGAAGGTGCGGGAAGGTGCGGGAAGGGAAGGTGGAGGAAGGTGCGGGAAGGTGCGGGAAGGGAAGGTGGAGGAAGGTGCGGGAAGGTGCGGGAAGGGAAGGTGGAGGAAGGTGCGGGAAGGTGCGGGAAGGGAAGGTGGAGGAAGGTGCGGGAAGGTGCGGGAAGGGAAGGTGGAGGAAGGTGCGGGAAGGTGCGGGAAGGGAAGGTGGAGGAAGGTGCGGGAAGGTGCGGGAAGGGAAGGTGGAGGAAGGTGCGGGAAGGTGCGGGAAGGGAAGGTGGAGGAAGGTGCGGGAAGGTGCGGGAAGGGAAGGTGGAGGAAGGTGCGGGAAGGTGCGGGAAGGGAAGGTGGAGGAAGGTGCGGGAAGGTGCGGGAAGGGAAGGTGGAGGAAGGTGCGGGAAGGTGCGGGAAGGGAAGGTGGAGGAAGGTGCGGGAAGGTGCGGGAAGGGAAGGTGGAGGAAGGTGCGGGAAGGTGCGGGAAGGGAAGGTGGAGGAAGGTGCGGGAAGGTGCGGGAAGGGAAGGTGGAGGAAGGTGCGGGAAGGTGCGGGAAGGGAAGGTGGAGGAAGGTGCGGGAAGGTGCGGGAAGGGAAGGTGGAGGAAGGTGCGGGAAGGTGCGGGAAGGGAAGGTGGAGGAAGGTGCGGGAAGGTGCGGGAAGGGAAGGTGGAGGAAGGTGCGGGAAGGTGCGGGAAGGGAAGGTGGAGGAAGGTGCGGGAAGGTGCGGGAAGGGAAGGTGGAGGAAGGTGCGGGAAGGTGCGGGAAGGGAAGGTGGAGGAAGGTGCGGGAAGGTGCGGGAAGGGAAGGTGGAGGAAGGTGCGGGAAGGTGCGGGAAGGGAAGGTGGAGGAAGGTGCGGGAAGGTGCGGGAAGGGAAGGTGGAGGAAGGTGCGGGAAGGTGCGGGAAGGGAAGGTGGAGGAAGGTGCGGGAAGGTGCGGGAAGGGAAGGTGGAGGAAGGTGCGGGAAGGTGCGGGAAGGGAAGGTGGAGGAAGGTGCGGGAAGGTGCGGGAAGGGAAGGTGGAGGAAGGTGCGGGAAGGTGCGGGAAGGGAAGGTGGAGGAAGGTGCGGGAAGGTGCGGGAAGGGAAGGTGGAGGAAGGTGCGGGAAGGTGCGGGAAGGGAAGGTGGAGGAAGGTGCGGGAAGGTGCGGGAAGGGAAGGTGGAGGAAGGTGCGGGAAGGTGCGGGAAGGGAAGGTGGAGGAAGGTGCGGGAAGGTGCGGGAAGGGAAGGTGGAGGAAGGTGCGGGAAGGTGCGGGAAGGGAAGGTGGAGGAAGGTGCGGGAAGGTGCGGGAAGGGAAGGTGGAGGAAGGTGCGGGAAGGTGCGGGAAGGGAAGGTGGAGGAAGGTGCGGGAAGGTGCGGGAAGGGGCGGGAAGGGAAGGGAAGGGGAGGGAAGGGAAGGGAAGGGAAGGGAAGTCTGCAAACTGATGACAATTAAAGGAGAGAGATAAAAACTTTCACAAGAGAAGCTACAACTGGTGAACATTAGTGAAAGGTCTCTGATGATGACATTAGCAACCCAGTTTTGCTGAGTGACCGATCAAGTGACACAAAGTAATACAGAATCACTCTGTGAAAATATATCATGAGTTGCTCTGTGAATAAAGGACATACTGTGTTTGTCTTATATCATATGGAGATCATCAGCTAAACATATTAAAGCTCTACTTTTATTCGAACTGTAAGTGTATAAATACAATACACAATAAAGATATTCTGCAAGGGATATAAAGTAGTTGTTATATTGAAAGCTGAAAGGAAAACCAAGTAGCCTTCATTACTTGGTCTGCCATGGCATTAACGATTTAAAATTTTATGATCATTGCTTCTATATAAAAGAATTTTTGACTAATTTTTTTATAAAGAATGAATTTTATATAATGAACATTGTTTATCTTAAATAGTTACTAAATGTAGACCTGGATATAAGCATAATTTATTTAAATTATTTCTGTTCTTAATAGAATCTTCTGGGAAAAAAATCAGTAGGTTGTTAATAAGTGGACACAATTTCTAACCAATAAAGTCTAACTGGGTTCCTCTTGGAATTTTTCAATCAAATGTTGACAAGTAAATTTAATAAGCAATTTATAAATATGCCTTTGTGTTCTTAAGAGTAAATGCACAGGTGAAATCATTACTGATACATGTTAGGAAATAATGTGAAATATTATTACTTCATTTTTTTGCAAAACATTTCATTTTAAGAGGTCCTGTTTTAGGAAGTGATGTCATTGAGGGTAACACCAATTGCACTCAGTTTCTTTTAGTTTCTTTTAAGGAAAGTGGGAAGGGAAGGTGCAGAGAGGGAGGAAATTTGTTGTTGTTCCAGTCCTCCTCTTAACTCTGCACTGCATATTTGCATATTTTTCTAAGAACAGACACGACTAATACTGTTTCAGTATCTTGAACAATGCTTAATATTTGGGATCCTTGTATGTTGATTTTCTTGTTTATTAGCA
>VWZO01009217.1:83152-102064 GCA_013396975.1 Bucco capensis | reverse complement strand
CTCCAGGCTAAACAACCCCAGCTCCCTCAGCCTCTCCTCATAGCACTTGTTCTCAAGTCCCTTCACCAGCCTTGTTGCTCTTCTCTGGACCTGTTCCAGCACCTCAATATCCTTCTTGAACTGAGGAGCCCATAACTAGACACAATACTCAAGGTGTGGGCTCACCAGCACTGAGTACAGGAGAAGAATCACTTCCCTGATCCTGCTGGCCACATTGTTCTTGATAGACCAGGATGCCATTGGCCTTCTTGGCCACCTGGGCACACTGCTGGCTCATGTTCAGCTTCCTGTCGATCCAAACTCCCAGGTCCCTTTCTGCCTGGCTGCTCTCCAGCCACTCTGCCCACAGCCTGTAGCACTGCATGGACCAAAGTGTAGGACCCAGCACTTGGCCTTGTTGAACCTCATCCCATTGGAATCAGCCCATCTTTCCAGCCTGTCCAGGTCCCTTTGCAGAGCTCTTCTGCCTTCCAGCAGATCGACACTCCCTCCCAACTTGGTGTCATCTGCAGCTTTGCTCATGATGGGCTCAATCCCCTCATGTAAATGGTCAATAAAGATATTAAGCAGAACTGGGCCCAACACTGACTCCTGGGGAACACCATTAGTGACTGGCTGCCACTCTCTGGGCCTGGCCATCCAGCCAGTTCTTAACCCAGCAGAGAGTATACCTGTCCAAGCCATGGGCTGCCAGCTTTTTCAGGAGTATGCTATGAGAGATGGTGTCAAAGGCTTTGCTGAAGCCCAGACAGACTACATCCACAGCCTTCCCCTCATCCAGCACCTGATCATAAAAAGAGATCAGGTTTGTCAGACAGGACCTGCCTTTTCTAAACCCATGCTGGCTGAGTCTGATCCCTTGTCCATCCTGTAGCTGCTGTGTGATTGCACTTAGGGTGATCTCTCCATAACCTTGCCTGGCACTGAGGTCAGACTGACTTGCCTGTAGTTTCCCAGGTCCTCCTTGCAGCCCTTTTTGTGGATTGATGTGACAAGGAGTTACGAACCATCCCAGACTTGATTGATACTTCAAATGAGACTGTTTAAAGGAAAAAAATATGCGCAAGACTTTACAACTGTACCCTATCTTTCATAAAATCTTTGCCAGCTACAGTTTCTGCTCTGACTCATTTAAACATCTATGATTGCTGTCCCAATCTCACGCGCTACCTCTCAGACTTCTAGCAAACAGCTCTCCAAAGCAATACTATTCTGTCAAAATCCATATGTATCCTGCAAAAAATAACAACATTATCTTGCTGCAGACATCTCCTTCGGCCTTACACATCCACAGTCCTCTTGAGCCTACTGAGTACAGCAGAAAAAAACAGATTCAGTGGGGTGAAAGGAGACAACTTGAAGACTCTTCAAATAGAGCACCTTGACAGCTTCAAAGGTTTCAAAGTCAATACCCACTTTCAGACACAAAGCACCTGCTCCACTTGAACTGGCCAGGATGCCTACTTCAGTTTTTCAGCACTCTTATCTACCTCACTATTCCTATTGGGTTGTGTAAAACTTCTCCATTCACACTGCAGCTACATCCTTCTGCCCAACTGGCAATTTCAAAAGCTGAAGTTTTACCAATAGCCAGGAAAAGGATGTAAACCTGACTGGTGGATGCTCATATTCTAAAAAAGTTAGAAAAAACAGTTCCTTCCTGATCAAGAAAACAAATGCCAACTACAAGGCCACTCACTACTCCATTTACTCTCCCATTTCTGTCCCTGAAGGAAAACACAGCTAAGAAGGTTTTGTCCCTCAATCAAACAGACTTAACTCAGTGCAATGGAACAGTCTAGCAACGGACTCATCTTCCAGGCTGAAGATGACAGGATTGGAGGAACTCTTCTGCTCTGCTGATTGTTCTTGTTCACAGCTCCCTGGTAAACTGGAGATAAAAGTATTGCAGACATTCCAGAGATGTGCCTCAGCAGACCCACAGGGCCAGATTTTTAACTTGCCATCTCCATCACAGCCTTACCCTTCAAAGAGCTGGATGAATCCCCTCAATTTCTTCCCTTCAGGGAAAGTTTTTTACTAGAGCAGATAACAGGAGTCCCAAAGTGCTAAAAAGGTAGAAAATACTTAAGTAGTTTTTTTTCCTGTAGTAGTTGAACTTTGAGGGATCTCATTTTCAAAACAGTGCCTTCCACATTATATTGGAAAAAATTCTTCAAAAAAAACCTGTAATAGAAGCAGCTCTGGGCTTGAAAAAGTCTGTTTCATTAGATGTCAGAACAGTCTAGCTCCAAAAGTCAGTCAGGAAGAAAACCATTTACTCCACACTATTCATTTGGACAGGCTGTCCATTTTTTAAGCTCTGCTGCACACAATTTAAATGTGGGCATCAGCATATCTAGGAACATAAGGATGTAGGCATAAGACAATCATCCACTCTGGAAACAAACTCATAGTCAAAGTAGCCAAATATGAAAGTTTACACGAAGTGCTGTTGTCTCAAAGCTAGAAAGCAAGGATCTTTCCTTCTTCACACCATATGTAACTACTCAAAGACATCACCTTTTTCTAGTAGTGCCATCATTCCACCTCCTCTCTTGCTACCAAAAAGATAAAATAAATTGGAACTATCTTACAACTATTTCCTAACATAAAGACAAGCACTTCCAAATCTCAAAGCCCTGATTTCAATGACCCACATCTCTCTGCCTGAAAGATCAAAACTGTTTCACTGTCACATTATAAAGACTGTCCCAGGGACTGGATGTTAGGAAAAAGTTTTTCCCCCAGAGGGGGGTGGAGCATTGGAACAGGCTCCCCAGGGAGGTGTTCATGGCTCCAAATCTTGTGGAGTTTAAGAGATGCTTGGACAATGCCCTTGGTCACCTCGTGTGACCTTGGCGTTTTTGTCCTGTGCCTACTGGGAGTTGGACTTGATGATCCTTGTGGGTCCCTTCCAACTCTGGTTGTTCTATGATTCTATAATTTACTTATTTCAGGTAATTTATTCTACATTCTACATTAAATGGACCTTTCAGTCAATATTCAACTTTTAACCTTCAGAATTATATTCATTGCTTTGTAGAGTTTTTGGGGAAAGTAGTAGAAAAATAAATTCAAATATGCTTCCAACCACCTTCAGCAAGGAAAAAGGAATTTTAACATTTCTTACTACAAATCCTGCATAAACACTGTACAAAAAAGAATAATCACTAAAAGTTACCTGCAAGTCATGCCTTGGCTGAAAGCTCTGTAAGTACAGTGTATAACACAAAAATCTTTACAGCATTTTAATGTAGGAAGAGACACTAGTATACAACTGCTTACAGGGGAAATGGACTCAGCACAGGCAAGTATCAACATTCTCTTATTTCTCTCAGTCTCTGAACTCCCTACAGCAGCAAGAACAACTACTGAAAGAGGGTCTCTAAGGCACATTTCTGAATAACCTCCACTGAGGCTACAAATTTTCAGTAGGTTGTCAGAAGGTTAATCTCTAACAGACAGATTTGAACCAGGTAAAAGTCAGCTGTTAAGACTAAAATTTGTGGTATTTTTGACTGGTGTAAGATCAAAGATTTTTACCTTTTGTTTTTAACTGAGATCTAAACCAGGTTCAGGGCAAAAAAGATCAAACACAGAATGCTGCCATATCCACCCCTACTAAAGTCAGAGAAAATAACTCTCTTTCCTCCTAGATCTGTGGGCAATGACAGTAGCTCTCATTCAAACACATATGATGACTTAATCTAGTTGAAGAAACAGCTAAAAAAGTTTAGGCACAGAAAGTGCTTAAACACAGAGAGGTTCACAAGTAGCAGAGGCTGTCCTCACAATTGACATCCCATATGGTAACTATTTTTAGACTGTTAAATATCAGAGGTTAAAGAGAAATCACATGGGTGTCTCCAAATTACCAACTCCTCAGCTGATTTTTATTCTTTGCAGAAAGAAAAGGCAAGCTGGAATAATTTTTAGAACACAGCTCAAAAAAATCAAAAACTGGTCTCCTTCAAAATGTGTTTAGCTTCTATAACTAAGCATTCTTTCCAGTAAAGATCTGAAAGTAAAGCAAGCCTGTACTTTTGACAAGCAGATCAGTTGAGTTACATTTAAGCCAGTTGTAATTCACTGCAGCTGCATCTAATGAACCACAAAGAAAAGCTTATTACAACAATAAAAGCAACAGCTCAGAACTCAGTGGCTGAACACTCTCCAAGTTTCCAGCATCCTTCAGTTGGCTGTACTCAGCATCAGCTACTCAATGATCTTTGTACCAGAGCTAAGCATGTAAAACCAACACAGGTAACACCAGCCCCTGCTTTCTACACAAAGTATGATCATTTAGCAATTCACCACACAGAATCATGTAAAAAGCTTTATCTAAATGAACAGAAGTGCACACTAAGTCTCAGATTACTAAACTGAAGACTCTGGAATTCTGTCAGTTCTCTCCACTTAAAACTTCTCAAACCTGACTGGCAGTCACCAACTGCCTTTGATATACCAGTATGTTTTTATGAAGGTCACTGGTTTCAGACCAGAGTTGCAACAGAAAGTTCGCCATATCCTCCAAAATTTTACAAGTATTTTTCCATCTTGCTCTGGAGACCAGAAGTGCTTTGTGTCTCCCATGTCACTTGACTGCAAGTTATCCAGTGCCAAACAAAGGATCATATAAAATACATATAAAATACATAAATCTAAAAATATATTAAGCAATCAAAACCATTCAAGATTAAATGCATTTACTTCATCTTCTTTTATGAGGCATGTCAGAAACGGGAGAGGGAAGGGAGGGATATGAACACAGGACAAGCTTCAGAAGCTACTCAGTGTTTCCAGCTTTCCCAAAGACTGATCCACATCACGTGCTTCAAAAAGCACTCTCAATATGGAAAACAGGTAAGATTAGAGGTCTCTCTTCCATCTACAGTAACAGGAAAATGACACTGATGTTGAATACAAGAAACTTCACCAATTCACTCCCGGCAGCTGCACTCCTTGTTCCACTGTAGCATTTAACACATGCAAAGGTTCACAAATCTACTGAGGAGACAAAGAATGAGGGAAGGACAAAAAGCATTTTGTTCCAGAAGTTTAACAGGGATGTCCCTCCCCACTGAAGGCAGTTGGATTAGACCTCCAGAGGTCCCTTCCAACCCAAATGATTCTATGATTCTATTTTTCAGTTATGCTACAGAGAACTTTGAGCTTTCTGCATAAAAGAAAAACAATTAATTCAGCATCCTTAAATCTTACAGAAGCAGCAAGGCAAGTAAACCTCAAGGAAGAGTCAGATCAACCACACACAAAGCTGCTGCACACAGTAGCAGTGCCTTTATAAACAGTCTTCCAGCTGAAGAGACACTACAGGTATTTCGTAAGTAGGTTAGTAAGCTCAAGTACTACAGCCAAAATTAGAAGGATTGTTTCCCCCAGAAGTGCTCTTGTATTTCTCTTCCCACACAGCACCAAAAGCATTTTGTATTCTACTCATCCAGAATTTCTAAAATCATCTGTGTGCTGTGCTTCCTCACAGCTGACTTACAACACAGGTAGCCAAGTATTTCTCCCCTTACCACCTTCCATAAACCCACCAAACCAGCTAGAAACAGTGCTAGATGGTTAACAGTCTTTGAACAGTAATCAAAAATTATTATGAAATTGTAGAGAAGAAACCCAAACCATAGAAACTATCCTTAGCTCCAATATTAAAAAAATAGTAAGTGGTGCAGTCTCCCAGCTGTCATAGCAGTCTGTTACATTCTAATTTGCTTATGTAAAGTACAGATTGTTATACTTCTCTACAGAATCCACTACAGTAACTGGATTAGCTACTCAGGCCAGCCTCATTAGCAAAACTCTTCTCTGAAGCACTAAGAAGAGGTATGACTCCGGGGGTGGATTTCTGCATTGATTGAGACAGGTGGCAGAGAAGAAGCAGCAGGAATCTTTCAACAGACCTCAGGAAGGAGTAAGTGGTAGCTCGTGGAGAGAGCCCACTTGACAAGCAAGTGGAGAAAAGTGACATCAATTGTTTCTGCAAACCTATCACAATTAGATTACCTGACCCAGAATAAACTGCACCAATGTAAACTGGCCTAACAGATTTTGCTCACCTCAGGGAGCAATCTGCTCCTGGGACAGCTTGTTCCTTATCGTTTCCAGCAATGTGTTTGTAATTCAGTAATTCAACAGTACATAAATATGGGATCTTGGGATTCCATTACAGAAAGAAATGCTCTTACTACCACCTCCTTGAAACAAACTCTTTCACCCCACAAAGCTGTCCTCCTCCCAAACACCTGTGCTGCACAATACTGCAAAACAAAAAAGGAGTATTAGTCAAGTTTTCCTAGCTAAAAACAGATGCTTGTGAAAGCTTTGTCAAAAAATGAACTTAAAACTCAACATCTTAAGTCTCTATGAATATTTACAAGAAGCAGCTTCAAGAAGAGGAGGATATCCCAAGTCAAAACTGACAAACTGTTAAATGCCATCAGTACAATGTAAGTGATGACAGTGAGCAATTAAAGTCATCTTCAGGTGATCTCTAGGATGCTAGGAGACCTCCATTATACAGAATCTTTATTTCCAAGTCTCATGCATTTGAATGTTTCACTTACCCCTGTTAAAAAGCTACCAGTTATCAACCCTTACAGTCTGCTATAGGCAGCTATGTCTCAACAGCTTTTAGACATACACTTGCCATCTCAAGTCTGTCAGTGGTACTGAGTGGTCTATCAAATTATACCCATACTTTTTTTCTAGCTAGAGGGCTTGTCTTGTCCCAAGTGAAAAAAAAAACCCCACAATGTTGTGTTAAGGGACTTCAGTGTTCAATGTGACTCTACAATTGATCAACAGCGACCTGTAAAAAGAATTCACCAACAAAACTCACAAACTTGTTAACTGAATTTGAATTAATAGAGATTTCAAAGTCTACAGACAGAACAGAGAAAAAAAAAGAAACCTTTCCCCTGCAAGCCTGATTTTGCAGACCCTGCCATGTTTCAAATCCCAAAGCTGCTCTAGCAGTAGCAGCTGTTTCCCAAAGGTTTTCCAAAGTTGAAATTCACCTCAATAAAGCACCACATATATACACTGTTCTTAGAACACCTGACCAACTGAATCACAGATTGTCTGGGGCTTCCTAGTAACTAAACACAGAAACCTATGTCAAAAATTTGAACAAGAGTGAAAAATAAGTGGAAGTATATAAATGGATTTGAAACCCTATCCATGCTAGATATCACTGGCTGCTATCTAAGTACTTTAGTAATATCTACACTACTGAAAGAATGCAGTACAACAGACTCAACCCTCCACTACTACTCCCCAACAACTTCACCATTGCAGTGTTCTGGCCAAGTTCTGAAGAGTTAAATTGAAGAGACTGTTCCTGTTTCTAAATTACATATAATTTCTAGCTCTCCACTGTGGGTGAAAGTCATTTGAAGCCTTCCCCTATCATGACAGCTCAAGTATTTATTTTAGTTCCTTGACATGGAATGAAAAAATCCAGAAGATGGAAACCAATAAAAGAGCAGTCCCCAGAATGTGCTTGCTTTCCTTGAAAGATAGGTAAAACACAGAGATAACCAAACTTCAGTCACTGATGTAAACCCAGCAGACTATATTCCAATTTAGTCAAACATTCATCCAAAGTCTTGTTTCTCCCACTGCTGTGATGTTGTGAAAACACTTCTTTCATCGATGCCATGCAAGATATTCATCTGTACCTAGGGCACTATGCTAAGACTTAAAAGTATGGCAATGACCCCTTGCAACTTTACAAGCACTACATATAAAAAAAGACATATGAATAAAGAAGACAAAAAAAGCCCCATAATGCTGTGGTTGATTACCCAGGACACTATCAGGTGACACATCCAACAACCTTGCAGTTCTCTTCTGCTTTTTGATACCAATAATCCTCGAAGTTCCACCTGCAATCTGAACACTCAAAAACCAACTTTCTTCACACCTGAAGTTTCAGAAGTCCACACTGTATAGTGCTTGCACAAAAATGGGAAATCTCAAATTTGGTATTATAAACAGAAGACATATACAGCCATCAAAACTAACTAATAATTACCAGCATCATCAGCTGATGTCCCAAATCTAAGGCATGATATTTGCTTGCTGGCACTGCCCCAACAAACCAGTGGCACGAGAAATGCTGCCACACAAGCTATTTCTTCAAGCAGGTTTCCTTTAGCCTTTCACGTACCAGCAGCAACAATCTCACCCAGTTCTAAGCAGGTAGTTCTTCTAAAAGTCTGCCTTTATAACCTCTGTTAAAAAAAAAAAATCTCACTTTAAAAAGTTTCTTTCCTAGTTCTTTTAAGCCTACCTGCTTCTCATCAGAAATCGTGTGCATTCAATATTAAGTTTTTGACCCAGCACACAGTGCACCATACCACCTGGCATCTGAAGAGATACCTGACCTCAAAACAAAACACCAAACCAAAAAAACAACCAAAGGAAACTATGCCAGGCTGTGTCAACATGCTATATCAACTTCACTTTTTCCAAATTACTATCCTATCCAATCCATTTTATTCAATTCTTTTTTTTTTTAGAGTAATTCTCACGCATCAAGCATTCCAATGCCATTCAAATTTGTTTATAAAAAAAACTTCTTTCGATCTATTAACTCAGCAAATTAAACTCTTCCCTTTTTCCTCAGCACAATCTGTCATACAGGGGTAACACTGTCTCACAACCAGGAAATCTCACGTAATGCATGATTCAAGCTTATTGAAAGTGTTAATGGGTGCGAGGCACAAAACAGGAACCTTCCCTTAGCTCATAAAACACTTCATTTTGTACAGATTGCCAAAGTGCTTTTAATTCTATTTTCTATTCTTTGCACCAGCTCAGCTCAACTGGTACACAGGACATGAAGTTTTGGCACAGCATGAAGTTATTTCAACACTGACAGCTATACACAACCTAAAACAGATGGCCAGTTCTTCTGTGAGTTTAAGACTCAGAACAGCCATACAAGCCTGGATGTCCTCACTAGGCCTGTTTTTTTTTCTGATAAGCCAGGCACCTTAGTGAACCTGCCAACTGAAGTTATTGCTCTGAGGCTGCAGATCTAGTAGACTTACTCAAGATTACTCTGCACAGGTTCAGCCTGTCATCTACCTTTTCATCACCATCTTGTATTACATAAATAGATGCCAGACATCTGCTGTTTCTTCTACTCAAAATAAACAATTTGAGTCAAAACCTGTTAGATTTATGCCACAAAAGCTAAGCTGGCCAACAGCCAACCTAACAGTTTCTGTCCACAGTACTTCAGTCTTGCTCAAGCCATACAAGCAGAAGTTCCCACTCAAACTTTGGTCCATTAAGGACAAAGGTAACTGGAGAGTTTAACTCCTGGGACTTTCCTCTCACTAAATCAGCCTAGAATCTATGGTATTTTCAATAAAGTCTTCCCAGAGATACAAAGAAATACTTCTTTTTCTCCCAAGGGTCTTGCAATGGCTAAACTTGATAAAATAGAGCCCTTTTAGAGAAATAACATTAAGTACAACAGAACCTTCTTGCTGAGCTCAAAGATTTATGACTGTTTATTTCCAGTTCCATCATTAGTATTTTTGTCCTTTAATTTGAAATCATTCAAATTTAGACAAGGAAATGCTTGAGTTTGTCACAAACAAGAGAACAACGCTGGAGAATTAGGACAAAGTAAGATATGTAGCTATTTCTGTAACAAGAAAATGATTTTTACCTTTAATGTTATCTGTGATTTTTGTTGATACATCAGTCCACAAAAAGCCATCATGTAGCACTCTGATTCAAAACACAAGTGCAATACCACAAACAGAAGAGGTAAATGCCAGCATGCAATGGAATTTTCAAGGAACATTACAAGCACTGTTTTCTTCCATTAGCTCTCAACTAAAACACAAACTCACCAAAATAAACAGCCCTCTAAGTAAGAAGTGCCTACTAAAATGTCAAGTTCCACTAGAATCCAAGCAGTCCTGCACACAACTTAAACTCTGAGTACTACTTGTTAGCAGTAAAGCCCAAATACAGAGGAAACAGAAGTTCCACTAACAATCTATAAAGTGCTATGCAGATCAAAGACTTCCTACTCTCAACACACTTTCAGTCAAAGGTTGCAGGATCTGCAGACACAGCTGTGGCAAATGTCTATCTTGAGAGTTAGCAATAGCTTCTAGAGACTCAGACAACAATATGTTTAGTACACATTCAATCAGCCATTCAACCATTGTCTTTAGTCTTCACTGATTTATTAATGATGCTGCTGCTGATAAATAATGCACTTTACTCCTCTTCTGCAACGCTATTTCCCCCCCCCCCCCTTTTTTTTTTTTTTTTTTCATTTAGTTCANTTTTTTTTTTTTAACTTGTGCAACATCCATGTAAAGTATTGTTTATTTAGTGCAAGGTTTCTCCCCTAAAAAGCCAGAGATGACAAGCAAACTCTAGACATACTTGATTGTTACTGGCATTCTGACAAGGTCAAAAAGATCTTCATCTAGACCTGCTACCAGGCACATTCTTTCAGGTAAGTCCTAAAAACAAGAATTTAGCTGGTATCACACACAGAGTTTTCCCCAAAACCAATCTCTGGTAACCACTGTAACTTTTTCATGCAACTCACAACAAAGAAAGTAAATCATAAACAAAACAACAGTATCAAAAAGAACACTCAGTCATGCACTCTACACCATGGGAATTCTCCAACTAAAACCTAACATCCTGCACACAGAAGGAAAAAAAAAAGTAAATATTCATGGTGCTCAGTGTAACACAAGATTCTGAACTACTGCCCAAGTTGCATCTTCAAAATGCAGGGGTATTAACTGCTCTTAGGTAAGATGGAAAGTATGGTAACTTCTCAGCAAGCCACCAAAAAAAGTCTGCAGATTCTTTACTTCATAGCTCTTTTTTGTTAATGATGGTAAGTAGTGTAAAATGTGGAACTAAAAACAGCCAGTGAAAACAAGGTCTTAAAAATCAAGTGCTTATATCTTAATATAGAGGGAAGAAAAAATTATTCTTAACTTTTTTTTTTTTTAAGTGCTAGCAAGTTGGTTGATTACACAATGTGTACTTTAAAGCTGTGCAAATTAATTCAACTTACCAGGATTGCAAGAGACTTAGGTCAGCTTCCAGACATTTGGAAAAAGAAAGGCAGATGAAAGACCATAGAAAATGTGGGCCTGCTGCTGAATGGGGCAGGGAAACTTGTGACAATGGACACAGAAGGGGCTGAGTTAGTCTGTCTTCTTAACTGATCTTTTCTGGTTAGACCAGTAAAAATACCAGATGGGATGGAGTAAAGATGACTGAGTCAGACTCTTTTCAGAGGTATCCAGTATCAGGACAACATATGTTTAAACACATGAAACTTACTCTCACAGTGAACGTGGATAAACACTGAATTTCTCTGGGCAGACCAGAAGACATCTAAAGCCCACCTGGACACTGTCCTGGGCAGCCTGCTCTAGGTTGACCCTGCTTTAAACTGGGCATTGTATTAGAAAAATCTCAAGGTATCTACCTTAGAATCTCTGGAATCCTAAATCATTTTAGTCATGAATATAACTGAACCACCTTTGATAGTTTTTAATGGACTAAAAAAGCTGAAGCATGCAGTTGAGGGCTCTAGCACCAGCTCCAGTCATTCATACAGCATTGAACATTCTGTATTCCTACAACTGGAAAAAAGGTTACTGAGAAGTTTCCACCATCCATAAGCAGGGGAAACCTATTAATCCATCCTGTAGTTACTCTATTATTCCATCTGCAATGGCAAACAGAGTTCATTTATACTGTATTTTATTAACAAATACACTTGCAGGTACAGGAATACATTATGGTAAGCCTATAGCCATTGTCAACAGCACAAATAGGTAAGTGAAAGCAAGACCTGTGTCAAGACATCACCCTCAAAAAAGCCCTGCCAACACTACCCTCACCTTGTAAGGAAGTCAATGCACTCAATGAATCAACAGACAAAAGTTCAAGAAATAAAGCTTTCTGCCTTTTTTTTTTTAATAAAGATGCAACTCCTGATATAACCAATCAGTGTATCTCTTCAGTTTTGTTCTGACATTTCTACTGCACTATCTACCTCCTCAAGGCTATTTGTGACAGCTTCCCTATCAACTGGAGACAGGCAAGATGTGTCATGCCTTTACAGAGGCTTCAGAACTTAATTCTTCAATGTTAAGGTACAGTTGTATGCAAGCTAAAAAAACGAAATGAAAAAACACACTTGGGGAAAAACCCAAAGCAGAAGTAAATTGCCTTTAAGAGCAACAGTTGCTTGATCCACTGTGCAATTTCATCATAATTGTTCTCATTTTCTGGGATTTTTTTTTCTCCCCTCACATATCAAATCTTGCCTATGAAATTCCTCACCAGAATTTCCACTGACATCTCCTGAAAGCACTAAGTTTTACAGTTAAAAACTCCACACACTTCCCCTACCTCTTTAATCTTTTCTCACCTTAAGCACCTGTTAGAATGTTCCTCAGTTAACAAACACCACTGCAGTGCTGTAGCTACCAATCACCTCCAACTTAACTGTAGACCTAGTTTTGATTCCTCCCACCACCCTCCATTCTGATAAGAAATTCTACAAAGAGAAATTTCTAGACACTATCAAAAGGCAGGACAAAAAGACTGCACAACTGCTCAGTGATACCACTCAAGTTAGCTATCTTCTAATTACCATAGTTTAACATCTACAGTCAATCTGACTTTCACCTCAAAACTCATGAGTCTGCCTATTTAACAGAACCATAACAAGAAACAATTACCTGAAGCTGAGCAAAGCAAAAACTATTCTTAACTCTGCTGGTTGTTCAATACATGCTTTTCTTATTCAGAATAGGGTTTTAAAGTGCCATACACATTATGCACAATAAGGCATTAGAGGCAAAGTAGAAACACTGAAGTGATGAACAATCCTGGTATGCATAACAAGTGGCCCTGGCTTTCTTAGTCTTACCAATGTCTTGGCTCATGTAGAGGTAGAAAACTGCCATCAGAAACAGCATGTACTAGAACCAGCCACAGCTATTCACAAGCAGCTACTTCTCCTTCCAGGAACTCCACACAAAGCATAAGGCAGGTGAGAATTCCAGCACAGCTGCATACTTTATTTCTTGACTCATCTTACACAAATCTAGCATAAGATTTGCATGAAAAAAAGAAAACCACAGCTGGTACCTTAATATGAACAACACTATCTTACTGCTACTGGACTGAAAAGCACACTGCAATGTCATCTGTTTGCTCACTGGCAGGAGGCCCCATAATGAACATGGTTCCCTGAAGAAGGTTCCAGTGACTGACTTCAAATCAGACAACACTATATGTAAGTAAGGCAGACAACTTTATTTATAGCATATTACACTATATTAAATCCCAGGTCACTTACAATCCTTCTGCCAACACAATCCTTTCCAAGCCCAAATACTTGTGGGGTGGAAGAAGGAAGAATACAAGCACGGTTCTGTGTTCTTGTACCTTTTCCAAGGATGTTTTCCTGATACACAGCAGTAATACTCCAGGCTTTAAGGGTGGCTAGCTTGAGCAAGATTAGTTTAAAAATGCAAAAAAACCCCCAAACAACAAACAAACAAAAACCCCACAAACTAGGAAAATGTTGATTAGACAGCAAGAAGTTGTGCTCTGGCTACATCCACACAGTACACTAAGTCATAAGGCATTTCCTAATTAAGGAAAAGCAAAGCAGTTCAAGAAAAATACACTGCAGGTTAAAAGTTGAAGAGTGCTTTTAGAGGAACAGGCACAGAGATTGCCAGCTACTCACCATTAAGAGTATTCCAAATGCCAGTCTACTTAAACTAGTATCACCCTAGTTCACTCTAAAATTCGACCCTGAGAAGAGGCTATTTTTTATTATTAAGTTGAAAGGTCGGACTGAAAAGATGTAAAAAATTCAGGCAGCATCTTTAGAAGGCAGTGATTAAGTATTACTTCTATGATTACTTCTTGACATCACTTGGAAAAGACTAGTTTGAAGGTCTCACCTAGGTATGACAGAGCAGCTACTGTAGCAGAACAACCTAGGAACATCTAGTCATAGAACAAGCATTAAATAAGGACATCCAAGAGTTTCATCTGTCTACTGCAGCTCTGCAGGTTCTCTCCCTCCCTACAATACCAGCCTATTTCCAGGCTTAAGCTTCCTTTGTTACTGTTCACATGACTGGATTCAGCAGCTTGAATAAAGCTTGTTTCCCCATGTCATCACTCCCACATTTTGACTGCACATCGCCAGCCCCACCACAATCTATTCTGTCTACCTTCCTGATCTCTGATGCATCAGAAGTAGTCTCAGGATTAAATCCTGAGCAACAGGCTTCTCCTCAGAAAAGTGGGAATCAGGAAGGCAGAGCAAAGACGACTATCACTAATTCTACTTTATTAGACTGAAACACTTAACTTCAGTTAATGTCTTAGTTCTACAAAGCACAAGACAGGAAGTTCCACCTTTCAACACCACAATGGCTACTTACTACCAGTGTTACATACTCAGTTTTAGATTCCTTTATCTCCTCCTATTTAAGAAGAATAGTTTCTTGTTCATCTTGAGAGTTGCCTTTTGGGTTTGAAGAGGTAGTATGACTGTAGAAGACAGCAACCATGTTGGTTTTGACCTGCACAGATAATTCCAACCGCTAACTGGAATGAATGGCCACAAGGTGGAATGCACTAGAAGTGCAGTTCAGGATACTAGAGGCCACTCACTCAAGATATGCATTGCACTCAAAGCACTGCAGGCAGTGAAGAACACATCAGTATCAAGGCAAAGAAGCCGAAGCATTACCATTAGCCATTCACCCTAAAATACTCAGTTTTTCCAACTCTCCATAACCCTCCAGATAGCTACCTGGTTTTCATGACCACTATTTCATCCCACAGAAGACACTTCACAGAATCACAGGATATTAGGAGTTGGAAGGGACCTCTGGAGATCATCTAGTCCAACCCCCCTGCAAGAGCAGGAGAACCTAGAGCAGCTTGCATTGGAAAGGCAATGCTTAAAAACATGCATTCCATTCCTTCCTACCCCGAAGCCCACATCACATTGTAAGTTAACTATTTTTTGCAGCAAAGTGGAGTAAACACAGGACAACTAGCTATTTTTAAAATACCTGAGCCAGAGGCAAGACCTGAACTACTTATGATACCTCCCTCCCTCCCTCTTCCACGCTCAGGAGAGTTCTTCACCGTGTAACCGCATCCTAATCTTCCTGAGATCACCCAGTATCATGTAACACAGAAAAATGGACAGAAAGCAAAGTCCTGTCAATACAAACAATTTGTGAGTTGGCCATACACTGTTAATTGCAGAAAAGCATTGCCAGCTCATAACCAGAAGCTGGGAGTACATGCCGAAGCACTCTTGCCAAAAGTTAAGTGGTTAAAAACAAAGCTTTTACATTTTCCATTTGCTACACAAAAGTTCCTCTACTGCATAAAAGCACAGAAGAGTAGCTAGTCCTCTGCCTCTCCTATTTAAGTTATCATTTAATCAACAATGCCAGAGTCATTTCCACAAATCAGGAAGCTGAAAAAGAAACAAGTTACCTCTGGATGAGCAGGGACATCCAAGTATAACACACCATAAAATAAATCAGACTTACACTGCTGCATGAACAGTTTTACTCTGATCACTACAGCCATCTTCAGCCTTCTGACTCAGTAGTCACATCTTCTCATTTTTCTTTTCTTCTCAAGCCTGATTTCTGCTTTTACTGCATCAAAGATTGTTCTAAAAAAGACAGGAATCATCCACACACCAAGATCCCCTGATTCACAGGACACTGGATGACCTGCCTCCGAAAAAAGCCTAAAAAGCTGACCAACACTCAGATATGTTCTCCTAGAAGTGTGCCCCAAAACCCCTTTATCATCTGAACCAGTTTTCTCCAAAAAAAAAAAAAAAAAGGTCAAATGTCACAAACTGATACACAAGCCTTAACTCCGAATAGCCTTCACTTGGCACAGACACATTGGGTCAGTGCTGGTCAGCAGCTCTCTCATCAGAACTCACCTCTTCTCCAAACAAAGCATCACTTACATTCCCATACTGAACACCCCAGCTGTCAAAGGATCCTCATCTGGCCCAGAACTGCCCTTTGGGATTTCTACAAAGGCTTTCTGACAGCCATTGCTCTCAAGAGAGTGGTTCATGCAGGAGGTGCACCCTTTGAGCTCCACGAGGGCTCTAAAGACTACTTAAAACCTAAATATGGACCTTGTTTATCTCTATAGACTGATCCCCACTAGAGAAAACAAGCTCAGATATCACTTTATTCTTTCTCTGAATAGGTCAACTTACACAGAGAAAGAGAACTATTTGCCCAGAGGAACAACATACAGCCCCTGAGAATCAGAGAACATTTGGCCCTACTACTATCATGAAAATGCTTGGGGAAAAAACTGTGAACTTATAATATGCAGTAAGTGTAAAGTAAAGCTTTTAAGGGCTACTGCCCACACAGTGATACTAGACTAGGTGCATAATGGCTATCCCAAGTACTTACACAGCCTGAAAGAGAGGACTGGGAAACAGTGCAAAGGACTGAATTTCACCTTGAAAGGCACTTTCAAGTCTAGTTATCCAACCCATTTAGCAGAAAGCCCACAGTCTCCTATTTTTATTCTTCTGCTGCTACATCATTGGTACAAACTCATCTTGTTGCCCCTGACATCTTTCCCTAACTACAGATAACCTCTAGATTTTCTAACACCATCTCTTTATTCACTGGCAATGCTTCTCCTTTACATCTTGTCTTCACTCCTTCTTCCTGTGTATCTTATTTGCACTGGAACTCACAGTATCACAGTTGGTCAGGGGTTGGAAGGGACCTAGAAAGATCATCTAGTGCAACCCCCCTGCCAGAGCAGGAGCACCTAGACCAGCTCACACAGCAATGTGTCCAGGCAGCTCTGCAATGGCTCCAGACAAGGAGACTCCACAGCCTCCTGGGCAGCCTGGGCCAGTGCTCTGGCACCTGAACTGCAAACAAGTTTCTCCTCAGCTTAATACTAAACCTCCTGTGGTCCAGCTTGCTCCCATTCCCTCTTGTCCTACCACTGATGCCATCGAGCAGAGCCTGGCTCTCTCCTCCTCACACTCACCCTTAACAGATTTCTAAGCATTGCTGAGGTCTCCTCTCAGTCTCCTCTTGTCCAGGCTGAAGAGACCCAGCTCTCTCAGCCTGTCCTCCTAGGGCACATGCTCCACTCCTTTCAGGATCTTGCTGGCCCTGCGCTGGACTCTCTCCAGCAGCTCCCTATCCTTCTGGAGCTGAGGGGCCCACAACTGGACACAGCATTCCAGGGGAGGCCTCCCCAGGGCACAGGAGAGGGGAGAAGAACCTCTCTGGCTCTGCTGGCCACGCTCCTCTTCATGCATCCTAGGATGCCATTGGCCTCTTGGCCACAAGGGCACATTGCTGCCTCATGGGCATCCTCCTAGCCACCAGCACTCCCAGAGCTTTTTCCCCAGGGCTCTTCTCCAACAGATCAGTTCCCAGGCTGGACTGATCCATGGGCTTGTTCTTTCCCACATGCAGTACTTTACACTTCCCCTTGTTAAATTTCATTCAGTCTCTCCCTGCCCATGTCTCTAGCCTGTCCAGGTCACTCTGGATGGCAGCACAGCTCCTGGTGTGCCAGCCACTGCTCCAAGCTTGGGATCATGCTCAAATTTGCTGAGGGAACACTCTACCCCTTCATCCAGATCATTGATGAATATATTGAACAGTATTGGACCCAGCACTGACCCCTGGGGCACACCACTAGTCACAGGTCTCCAGTTAGACTCTGCCCAGTCACGAGTTTCCCATACAACCAAGCCTGATATGACCACTGCTCTTCCCAAGTGAAGAACTCCATGCATCTGAGCTGCTCTTCCAAAGGATGGACTTCTCCCTCTCTCCACGTTGATCTGTCTATCCTTGTCACCGGACAGCAGTCATACAAGCATTCCCACATCTCAGTTCCTCCAGTAGTCCCACAGCTCTCTTCCACAAAGACCTGTGCCTACCACTCCTTGTCACCCGTGTACACGCACTCAAGTTGGGCTTTCTTTCAGCCTGTTTTATCCCTCCTGAGTGTACTCTCATTCCTATGACACTGCCATTTAGAGGTCCAACCTCCACCCTCCTCACTTGAACTGCAAGCTATTACTACTGCACACACACCCCACCCACTACACCTCAAGTCTTTTTCCCCAGGTTGCCAATGATGCTCATGCCTCACTGTATGCTTTCCCACATCTCTCACTCAGTCCTCAAAGAGGGACACACTGTCAGAAGAGGCGAAATGCTGCACACAACACTAGCCACAAAGCCATTCATTAAAGTCAGAGTGTGCTTTCACCAAAACTCTCACTCTCAATTTAAGGTCTCTCACCACTGGGGAAGGACAACTGCATTTCTTTAATCATGGCAGTGAACACAAGGTATTAACAGTTGCTTAGAGCACACAGAGGTGGCAGGATCAACATCAGCAGCTAATGTCTTCACTAACCAAGCAAAAGAAGAATGGAGCAATCATATGCCATGAAATATTCCCTACCCAGAAATTAAGAATATCTCCAACTTTCAACTGCCTCTTGGGAAGGAAAGGACCTATGGCTGTCAGGAATACCTGTTTCAACACGAGTATCTGTTCCATAAATACTTGAAGACTTTATCAAATGTCAGTACGAATGAAGAGAAAAATCTGTTAGTCAGGTACTCATACAGAAATGTATCTCTTGCAGCTAGCCTGGGGACCTGCAATACTTACACACAGCAACCATCTTAGAATCACAGAACAGTTCCAGCTGGAAGAAACCTTTAAGTTCATCAGTGCAGCCTTTGTCCTAGCCCTAGCAACCTGCTAAATAATGCCCCCCCATGC
>VWZO01009217.1:70284-81440 GCA_013396975.1 Bucco capensis | reverse complement strand
ACAAAAAAAAAAAAAAAAAAAAAAAGGAAACAAAAAAAACCCCCAACCAAACAAAAAAAGCCAGGCATGTTCAAGCTCATCTAAAATCAAATTCACCCCTCAAGCTTGAGATGGCATATGGGAGACATGTCTTGCTGGAGTAAGAGGAGGAGAAAAACAACTACTTTTAGAAATCCTTGTAAGCAAGCAAGGAAGCAGCCTGCTTCATAAACTGTCTACGCAGGGAGCTGGACATAGAGANCCTGCTCCATCAGATCCATGTCCTTTCTGTATTCTGCTATGGAAGCACCTTCTCACTGTTTAGACCCATATAGTTTTGGGCTACACAAAGAATTTTTTAAACACTTCTAGCAGCAATAAGGAAGGCTTAGGCTGTCAACAAACGCTGTTTGGTACAGGGGAGTCACCTATGGAGAACTGCCCCTGAGCAAATGCTTTTGCTGACTCAGTAGCTAAAAGCCTAGTCTGACACTTTTTTGGTTCAGGAAAGTGTCAAAAAAGACTCTTTATGTTAGGAGATAAAGTGCCTAACTTCCCTGGCCAAATATAAGACCTATAAAAAAACCTACATCAAGGACTAAAGAAAAAAAAATCTTCAACATTTGTCCATCCATCTTCAATCCAAGGCAGGGCAGAACCTCTGCAGCAAGTAGCCTATCCAACAGTATAAGCCTTCAAGCAAACTTCGAATCACAGAACAGTTACAGCTGGAAGAGACCTTGAAGATCATCAGTGCAGCCCTACCAACTTGCTAAATGATGTCCCCCAATGCAACATCTACCTGTCTCTTAAACACCTCCAGGGATGGGGACTCCAGCACCTCCCTGGGCAGCCTGTTCCAATGGCTCACAACCCTTGCAGCAAAGAAATTCCTCCTAATATCTAACCTGAACCTCCCCTGGCACAATTTCCATCCATTTCCCATTGTCCTATCACTCTCCACCAGGGAGAACAGACTAGTCCCTGCCTCTCTACAACCTCCCTTCAGGTACAACCTGAACTTCTCTAAATGTTTCACAGGAAAGCATGATGACACCATCCAAGTTTCAATCTGGAACTTGTCACTACCTGAAGACTGTAGTGCTGTGAGAATACAAGTGAGCTCATAACATTCGTCAGGCCACGAAAGAGAAGACAGAACTGACATTTAGAAGGACACATCTGGAAGCTAAGGACTCACGAGCAGTCACCCACTGTGTGCTGAGTCTTCAAAGAGCATTACAAGTTACATGGAGTCTGGCATACCTTAACAGATGTCCCACTAGAGTGATAAGCTTTACAAGTCTTCAAATTTAGGTTACACACACTGCTTCAACTATTTACCTTGCATTCAAACAAGAAAGGCATCTTTTCACACCTCCAATACTTCAAGTACTTTAATGTTTCAAGAAACTGAAGGTCCTATTCCCATTCAACCCTGCTGTACAGCTTCCATATATTAAATAATCCTTCAGTCTATACACATTACACAAGACAAACACCTGCATTCAACTGTCCCAAGCTGCCCAGGTATTGCATGTTGTCCACATCATGTGTGCAGCATTTCATATCCATTTATGTAGGTCAATAGAAGGTCCTGCGTACATATACTGCATTTGATGGGAATTTACTCAATCATCCTAATTTGGACCAAATATATAATTGAAATCATGTGCCTACAGCTCTTCCTAACAGTTTAACAGCCAGATTTTTCATATATATAGGTAAAAAGCAGCACAGCCTTCTTAGGTAAACAAGTCACAAAAAAGATAATATAAAATCTGCTTTTTAAAGGGTAAGCCAACTCAATTTAACAAACAGGAGGAAAGTTACAGTTAGACATTCATTCTCTTTCAGTAGTAGAATATTTGAACAAATACTAGCAACAGCCACTAAAATTAAGTCCCCGAAATTTGGGCACTCTGACAATACCTACCAAGATTATGTGAGACTGATATGCAGAAGTGTAAGTTAAATCTGATACTGTACAGCATTAATCTAAGCCAAGAAAGGAAACTGCTCCTACAGAAACTTAACAACTCATTTGCTGTTCTTATGTACTGCTTCCAACAGGAAACCTGGTGCATTTATTAATTCTAGGCAATTTACATCAAAGCCAGGCAATCTGACAGCATTTCTTCAGGAATATTCATTCCAAAAACACCTAAACACGTTTCCAAACAGGCAATCCTTACTCTACCTGGTTACACACATACAGTTATTTGTGAAGACCAAAAAGGCCCATATCCAGAAAAGAATAAAAACATGTTGCATACTTGCCACTGCAAATGTCTGCATTATCTAGCACCTACTTCTGAAAGACCAGATTATCAAATCCAAAAATTAACAGTGGAACCTATCTTTTAATGTTCCCAAATTAGACAGGAAGTCCCCCTAACAGGTTCTATTATCATAGAATCACAGAATGGTTTGGGTTGGATGTGACCTTTAAATATCATCTAGTTGTAACACTCCTGCCATTGGCATGGACATACTCTATCAGATTAGGTCACCATATACTGATTTGCACAAGAAATTTTCTACACACACACAAAAAAAAAAAAAGAGATCCTGTAATTTCAGCAGAGACCCTGGACCATCAGAGCTAGTTCCAAAAAAAGGACTTGGTCTCCATCAGGATGGCTAGTTTTATATCCTTCAGCCACACTGATTCAGAGGAATTTCACTACATGAAACACTCTCCTTATAAAAATAGCCTTCACCAAAGACAAGCATGACTCCCATTTAATTTTCTTTGAGTTTGCTCAACTGTTACAGAAAAAATTTCAGCTACTCAGTTGTTTAATGAGGCTGTAATTCTCATCTTGCCTACCAACATCTCAACCATGGATGCAGTCCAAGGCAAGTGCTATTGCTATGCCAAGTTTCACAGTTTAGCTATCTGAATGCAAAAGCAGCTTCTAAAGTCTTCCTCACTTTATGCAATTCACTTTGTCAGCAGTTTTTCAATTCCCTTCAGAATGGGTACTCTGGCCCGATTAGCAATAGCAGTTTTAGGTCAGGAACTCAATTTTGTGTTATAGGCTCAAGGTGTAAGCACATCAAAATGAAGAAGTTAAACTAATTTCTTTGCTACTGCATGCATGCTGTACATGCACAGTTTGCTACAAGAAGCATATGGTGTTTTAGAGTTTGACTTTAGTTGTCCCTCTTTTGGAAACAGAAAGCAGCTTCTAATGTATATTTGGGTAGAAAGGAACCACAGCAGGAAGTCTGCTGACATTTCTAAGTATGTTACTAGAGATAAAAATAATATCTTTAATTGCAACTATAGCACTTATTAGGATTTAAAGATTTATTTAAAAGACTTAAAAGCTCTTCTTAAATCGGCTGTGAAATGCAAGCAGCAGTGTTCCTCTCTAACTAGTTATATTTGCTGGTTCAAGACTGGAGATGAACAGCAGATAAAGTAAATAAATCCCAGCATCTGCCTTTAAACTGGCCTGATGCATATGAAATTTAATGCTAATGGATGAACAAGAACAGAGGTCACAGCATTAATTTTCTGACATTTCTAGAGGACAAAAAATGGATGGCACTACAGATGTAAAAAGGAACACAGTGAAGGCTTCTGGCATTCTTACAATGTATTACCCATTTCAGTGCAACGGCTATGCATGTATATGCTAAAAACAAATTCAGAAGTCCAAACAGAATCCTAGAATGGTTTGGTTGGAAAGGACCTCTGGAGCTCATCTAGTCCAACCCCCGTGCAGTGGGCAGGGACATCCCCAACTAGAGCAGGTTGCCCAGAGCCGTGGCAAGCCTCACCTTGAATGCCTCCAGGGATGGGAACTCAACCACCTCCCTGGGCAACCTGGGCCAGTGTTCCACCACCCTCGTGGGGAGGAACTTCTTTCTAATGTCCAGTTTAAATCTACTCTTCTCCAATTTAAAACCATTGCCCCTTGTCCTTTCACTGCAGGCCTTTGCAAACAGGCCCTCTCCAGCCTTCTTGGAAGTTCCCTTTAGGTCCTGGAAGGTCACTAGTAGGTCCCTCCAAAGCCTTCGCTTCTCCAGGCTGAACAATCCCAGCTCCCTCAGCCTGTCCTCAGAGCAGAGGTGTTCCAGCCCCTGAGCATTCTCATGATCTTTTCCTCTGCCTAATGTCCACCTAGTATCTCCTACACTCAACTTCCTCATCAGAAATACCCTTGACTAGACTAGAAGGAACCAACTCCTCCTCCCCACCTTGCGTGCACATCTCGCAGCATCACCTGGGATCAGTGCTGCATGAACCTTTAGTGTTTCTGCAGATAAGTAACTGCATTTGTGCCCCACTGGCTCCCATGAGCAATCAGAAGCTATCTGGCCATTCAGCACACTCTTCTCTAAAGGTGCTGCTGAAGTGCAGGTACAGCTGTTTGTGCAGCATGCAAGTGAGAAGACCACTTCAATAGTGCATTCACAGATACCTTGAGAACACTGAAGTCAGTCACAGGTAAGAAGTGGAGGACCACGTTTATAAAAAAGAAAATGCCAAGTTCAAACATGAGGCACACAAACCCTTACCCTTTTTCTAGTATTCAGGTATTTAATTTCTCCACTAAATTTTAATTTACCCACTATGGCAAGCCTAAAACAGGGACTTTAACTCCATTTCTTGAAGACACTTTGTAATTTCATTATTAGCAGAAGACACAACCATGTAATCCTTAGCTGATTTTTTTATCTACACAAACATGTATTAACAGTAAACTTCCCAATCCATTACACAGAAACAAAGCCCTGCAACCCTATGCTCACAAAGGCTGACTATCCAAATCTTGGTACACAGACATGGCTCTAGATTCCAGACTCACATTAGTGTGGAAAGCCATAGGGAAGCTGATTCCAAGTCCTCCTTCTGACCATAATTCTACTTCTCAGAAAAACATAAGGATAATTGTATTAAAAAAAATATTATCAGCAGGGATGGTACTGGTAGAGAGGCTGAATTTGAATTACTCCTCCCTTTATATCACTGAATCTTCTTCTCTCAACCCTTATAAGTTAAAGTGACTAAGGCATTTGTCTACAATTATTAATCTCCTGGAAATTAAGTGTTTATCTAGTCTGTAAAACAAATACTACTACTTCCATTTTTGTCATCAAGATATCAAGTAGAGAAGAGCAATAGTTCTCCAGCAATCATGCACAGGCAGTTTCATTCCACAAAAATACATAAAGCTTATTCAGTTAGATCTGATTAAGTATTTAAACTCACCCTGAGGAGTCTGAAAGCAAATGCAGCTAGCACAAATCTACAGAAAGACTGCTCAATAAATCAGTTGATATTCCAGGACACCTTGAACAGTTTCTCCTACCTGTGCTGACTGTTTTACAAAGCATCTGAATGTTTAAGTTTGCCCTATTCTAGCAGTACTTGGGTATTAAGCATTCAGGAAACTGCACATACACACTTACCTGTTTACTCTTAGCATTTCCTAGCTCTACTCCATGCTCAGCTAAAAAACAGAGAAAGTGTCTGGAGTCCTTAAGACCATTCTACAGTGTTCTCAGCACTTAAGTATTTCCTAGCTTTTAAGCCATTTAGTCAGCCATTACAGGTTTACTCAGATATACCTGGTTTTTGCTCAACACAGCAACCTACTCATTCTTGCAATGTCTTACAGCCTTATTTAGTCTAAGCATCTACTGGCAGAGTTTGAGCAGCAGCAGCAGCACCATCTGAGATGCCAGCAGTGTCAGAACCCTACGAGGGAATGGAGAACTCAGTATCACAAATGTTTTTTTGAAGTGAAGCCTAAGACTGTCTAGAATCATTCTCATGTGGATCCTAGGCTGCTGCACTCACAGTTGTGAAGCACTGCAGAGACATTTAAATACATAACACTCATTCCAACTTTGTATTAGGAAATAATAGCTTTTCCCCAAACTCCATTATGGACAGGCTTACTATGACTATCAAAACAAATGAAAACCCATGTAGCTCAAGTACAGGAGTTACATGAGGAGTGACACTGGTTTAAGCTTCATCTGGAAAGCTTCAGCTTGTTCCTAGTTAGCATTCTGCAAATGTATGCAAGGAAGGCCTTGCCATTACAATTCTTACCATTATATAATTACTGCTCCTGAAACTCCAGATATTTCGCCAACAACGTCAGATTTAGACTGTGAGCTATCTCAAAAACTCAATGTGGGCTTGCAAGTTTTAATTAAGTTTCTGAGAAAGCATATTTTCTTAAGATTTCTGCCATACACTGTTTGTAACTATTTCACTCGAGATTTAAAGCAGAAAAAAAAACAACACTCCCTGCAAAAACACTTGACTACTAAAAGCCAAGAGTTCCACTGAGGTCACCTTTCCAGAGCATACTTTCTGCAGAGCTGTATGCTAAAATGACTATGCAAAACAGCAAGAACTTCCAAATACAGGGAAGAACAACATTTAGCTGTTCTCTAAACACAAATTGTGTCAAATTTACCACATGTAGTCGCTCAGTGGCAAAACAGTAGATGCTAGGAATCTCTACAAATGAACAGCAATATACTCACTAAGCAGAGGCAGTTTGCTTGATTATTGGCAGCCTCTCAGAGCTTCAGTGGGAAATCAAGGAGCCTGCCCTCTGTGTTACTTTGCCACCAACAAACTCAGGATGACTTTTCAAATTTCATCACATATTAGACAACAAAACATCCTAATCTGGCCCATTAGTAGTAGCAGCAAAAAACTATGAATTCTAATGGTTATACCAGCTTCTCCAGAACTAATCCTTCCAAGTAAGTCAAATTAGGTAGATTTACACAGTCAACAGATCAAAAAAAAACAACAAAAACAAAACAAACAACCATGTAGTGCCTTTCTTCACAACTGGAACTACAGATGTCAAAACCCAAAGCACCATCAGCTAATCCTGCTGGATAGCATTGTGATTTTTCAGTCGATTTAGGGGCTGTCAGGAAAAGAAAGCCCTGTGCACCCAGGCAACATTCTCTCTTTTTAAGTCTCAGCACAGCTGGTAACATTCACTGCCCTCTGTAGATACTAGCATCTATCAGAAAAGTATTACAGCAAAAGCAAAGATGGCTTTAAAGCAAGACTGAAAAGTATATTCACCACAAATTGAGTTTATCCATTAGCAATAAAACCAGTTGTTGGCTATGAAGAAAATCAGTGGCAACAAATACAATCAAACACCATTACACTCTGAGACAGCAAGAACTTTACCTGTAAAAGCAGCATTTCACTGTTCCTAGGAAGGAGCTTTTTCTTGCAATCTTGTACTATTTTTACCTGCAAAGTCCACCTCTGCAATGGCATTGGCTTATTTTAAGACACGCAGGAAAGCTGAAGTATTCCTTGGGCTTTTATAACACTGGATCACATGTCATCTATTTCCTATTTAATCCCTTCATAAAGCAAGCTTATCTTTGTTCCCCCCAAAATCTTGCTTAGCATTACAGGGTCTTTAATAAAATTCAGCCTGAGGCTTTACCATTGTTTCAACATTGCCATCCAAAAACCTTCCCAATAATCTGAAAACCCTTATGGCTTTGGTTTTTTTTTCAAGCAGATACTCCAGACTCCACAGCTATTTAGAACAATCTAAACTCACTACATCTGAATCACCCAGCTCAATCTTAAATTGGTAACTCACCATTTTTGAAGAGGCAACAAATCAATGACAACAAAAGGCAGACTGAATTAAAAGATCTTCCCTTCTCACTGAAAAACAGCATTTAAAACAAATCCAGGGAGAAGAATTGAAAATGGATGTTCACATTAGTATTGGAAAGTCACAATAAATTCACATGCAGAAATACTGTAGTAGTATGACTAGGCCAATAAGAGGAAGAGATTTATGCACATAGGAACATACTGAAGAGGTATCTGTCCCAGACTGCAGAAATTAAAAACCTCTACTGTATACAGGAAGGATCAACCACTCCACCAGAATGAAAACATACAAAATTAAACCAGCTATTACAGAGCAGAAATACCAGTTTTAGGTACAGCCATAAGACATTTGAACGGGACATTAAAGATGTGCTTTCTCAAATTTTAATGTGAGTGATAAAACTCTTAGCAGTTGTGTTTGTCTATAGTTGCAAATGTTCTCAATATATCAGAGCAAAAACTTCAAATGCCTGCACTTCTGATTAAGCAATATCCCATTTTTAATAATTCTGTATTTGCAAACAGAATTATTTATGCATCATTTAAAAAACATTCAAAGGCCACTCTTAAAACGATCACCCCTAACACAACGTTTCCAAAAGGCTAGGGAAGAGAAGGAGGAGGAAAACAATGCAATTTCAGGATTCTGAATCCATGCAATTAAGAGAAAAAAGAACCACAAAACTGAAGCTCTAATAACCTGATGCTTATTTCCTCAACAAAGCAAATTCCTACTTAATGGAATATTTTTCTTAGTTTAATTTAAAATTAAATTAAGGCCATCAACACAGAGATAAATAAAAAATTAAATGAGATTTTAGCACAAAAAAAAAAAATCAAGAACCTCCTGCCTTTAGAGAAAATACACATGCACATTATGGAACACTAAATTAACCAGGCACTGCTTTTTTATCAAGTGTCACTTGTAAAGACCACCAGACACTGGGCTTGTGTACAGCTCCTAAACCATACTAAGAAAGTTATCCTTAAAACTCCATAAATACAGCAACACATTTTTAGTCTTACAGTTGTTAACCAACTACACTATTAAGAATGCTTTAGTTTCTTGGGGAGATGGTTTTGTGGGACCTGGGTTTTTTGTTGTTCCTTTTCGGTTTGTTTAGTTTTGGGTTTGTTGGTTTTTTTAAGAAAATAATCAGTTTTAGTATTTTAATCCAATAAACCTGTATTTAAAGAGAGGTACATTATGGATGATGGAGGAGCCTGGGACACTGAGCTGCCTCGCTCGCCGCAGCTCTCTCACCACCAGCGCTATGCAGATATAACAAAGCCACCACACTCCCCACGCACACAACCCAAGAACGAGGAGACTTCTTATTTTTCCAGGGCAGGACAACCTAGAAAAACAGGCCACACACATAAAACCTAGGTAAATCCTCCTGCAAATAGAAGAGGTGACACAGGCAAACCCAGGGCAGCTACGCCGAGAACCTGCACCTTAAGCACGAAGCAACCCCTCCATCAGCAGGTCCCTGGACACCGTGACCCCTTCGTCCCACCTGGCTCTCTGCAGGTGCAAAGGTGCACCAGTGCACCAGATAGCTGCTGTTCAGCCGCAACGCAACATCGCTGCGGGCTGAAGCTACCTTTTGCAGCAAAGAGATGGCCCCCGGTGGGGTTTTACCCCCGGCTGCCCCCGGGGCTGAGGCGGCGGCAGCTCCTTCGCCAGACAAAAAGCAGTGGGCAGAAGATGGCAGATGCACCACTGTAGACATAAATAAGCCAGTTAAGAGCAAGGTCACACCCAAACAACAGGAAAAAAAAGAGGTGCACCCTGCGGGGAGAAGATGGGAGGGACCATTAAGTGGCAGAGCCCTGCTGAAGAAATCGGTGAGGAGTAAAGTAGTCTAGAGCAATGTTGCAGACATAACAAAGCGTTTTGTGGAGCAATGTTTAGTCCGGAGAACAGGTGCTAAACTGGCCCAATTAGCAACTCATAGNAGGAAGGTAAAAAGTCTCCACAACACACGCCAGGTTTTCACCCCTTTTCTAAGGGGAGGAGCTCGCCAGGTTCCAGGAGACACTAGCTCAACCTCCCCCCCACCGCGGGCTGCAGCCCCGGTCCCGATCCGCTTCTTCTCCACGTGTACCTCGCTGGAAGACCCAGCGTCCTAGCTCCCCTTTGCCGGGATGGCACTAATATCTCGCCGCAAGCCCCGCGTGCTCTTCCTAATCCTCCACCTGCCCTCCTTTTAGCGACCCCGAGACCACCACTGCCCCGGGCCAGTGATGAGCATCGGCGGCAGGTCCTGCAGAGCGTGGTGGCTGCTGCTGCCGCCGCCTGGGAAAGGGAGCGGAGGAGGAACGTGAGCCGCTGCCCCGAATGGGTTGCGCGGCACCCCGCGGCCGCCTCACCCGCTGACTCTGGTACCAGAGCCGCCCTGCCTAAAGGAAGATAGGGTAAAAAGCCGCTGGCGGGCTATGAAGTCCCCCCCAACCGCCCACCGCCGCCTGAGTGACGCTGCCAGCGGCCACTCAAGAAGCCCCTCGCCCGCAGGGCCTCGCCCCCGGGTCCCATGGGCATCAGGCGGCAGCTATCCCGCTCCCCTCCGCGGCAGTAGGGCTGATCGAGCCCCACCGCAGAGCACCTGCAAGCAGCGGGAGAAGCAGGTGTGCAGAAAGCGCAGCAAGCTGGCTACAGCGAGCACGATGGAGCCGGGGAGAGGGAAGAGGGGGTGGGGGAAAAGGGAAGGCGGGAGGTCACCTTTCTCCTTCCCGCCAGTGTTTAGGCGTCGGATCTCCGGGTGGGGTCAGGACCACCACCTCTGGAGTGCTCGCTTATCTGCTCCAACGTAAGCCGAACCCCGGTGGTTGTGCTGCGTACTCTCCGAAATCGGCCCAGAGGGGTGGGAGGAAGAAACCTTCTACCTCCCCGTACGATGGGGCGCAGCGGAAGCAATGGCTCCGCCGACCCTCCCCCCACGGCTGGCACTAGCCACTGCGGCAGCACCGTACTGTTCCCCGGTGGTGACCCGCGCCGTCACCGTGAAAGCGCGGCTGTCCAGATGCTCCGCTACTTCAGGCCCACCTCTGCTCGTCCCACGGAGAGCACCCGAGCGGAGAATCACTGGGATGGGAACAGCGCAGGGGTATCCCGTCCCCGGGAGTCGCATGGCTTTGGTGTACCCTCCGCCCTCCCGATGTTGCAACGCTTAAAAGACTAGCCAGACCAACCCGTCTCTACGCCGGCATCGCCATAGGTCCCTCCTAAACGAGCTGGCGAAATACGTCCGACTACCGATTTGCCTCAGTTGTACAGCTCTCACGTTTAATTATTTTCACATGTGAGATAGGTGGGTAGGGGAGCAACGTGCTAGGCATAAATTAAACAACAATGGTAACGCGTGAGGCCGGTCCTACCCGGGAGCACAGGCTGCTGCAGCGCCAGACTTTACCATCGCCTTCCTTCTCCTCCTACTGGACCCTCCCACCGCCGCGGGGATGAAGGGCGAGAGGACGGGAGACGCACTCCAGAACGGGATGCCCCATCCATCCCCAGCCGCGCGCGGATCTG
>VWZO01009217.1:46391-66785 GCA_013396975.1 Bucco capensis | reverse complement strand
GAGGGGTGGGGAGGGGAGGGAGAGAGAAAGGTAAGAGGGAGAAGGGAAGAGGTAAGGGAAGGAGTAGGGGAAGGAGGGAGAAAAAGAGCTCTTCCCCATGCGATCAATTCCTATATCATGCCCAGATAAGAATTGTTTGCAGAAAGAATGGTTATGTTGTGTGGAAGGAAAGAATTGGCCACGGTGTTCAGAAACATGTCTTTTATTCTTTGTAATGCTTGACCTTCATTGCACTTGTTCATAATTTCTTTCCAGATTCCAAAGCACTTCCTAGACATACCTTTTCTTTTGTGTCTTTTCTGACGTGGGACACACAAGTGTATATAATGTCTTTTCAATAGCAAAGCACTTACACCCTACAGAAAGATAAGGCTTCTTTAGAATATTGAGGTATTTGCATGTAGCATGGTGCAAAAATAAAGAGGCAGGCTATTTCAAATAGAGACATAAAGTAGTGTTTCTTGAGAGTGTTCTTGAGTGTTTATAAATTATTAATACAATGAAAGAGAAAGCATGCTTGTTTATATATCATCTGCTTCCTATAATCTCCCTATCCTACCACTTATGACAGTAACTGAGTGTTCTACAGGGCCTGATTTTACATTTTATGTAATTAGTTATATGCTGCATGCATCTGATGTTTTTCTAGAACACACAGTCTCTAGCTGGTTATTTACAACCTATCACCAATGTTTTGAATCAGCAGCACTCCAAAAAAGGGAATAAGTTCCTGATGGAACAAGTGCCATGCTGGTGGCTCTATGGCAGAATAAAGAATGGAGTGGCTACTTCCTCAAAGTTGCCTCCATAGAAGTCCTGCATGAAGTGATGTCTTTTCACACATAGTTTGTCTAATTATGGGAACTTACCCTTTGATGCAGCACAACTGCTTTTGAAACTCTCCTAGTGATACCACAATTAATGAATTTGCTCATGTTGCTGTGTACATCAACAGGTTTAAGTGTTGCTTAGCAGAACACGAGCCATGTATGAGAAGAGAAAAAGGAAAAAAAAGGTAGAAAAGAAATAAGCTCTCTCATATTCCTAAAAATAATTCCTATGAATAAACACCTGTTGTCAGAACTAAAGAAAATTGGCTTAAGGGAGAAGCCAAAATGTGCAATATTAGAAACCAGAAGTGTGTCTTTCTGAACTTTCAGGAAATTAAAGGACTCTGCTCTCAGCAAGTTCTCTGTCAGGTCTGATACTCAGGATTTCAATTTCTTTTCCCCCCCTGTTACCCCCAGAAAGGAACAGCCCTCCATCTGTAATTAGTGACTAGCTTTTAGCAGCAAAAGCCAAACTTTATGCATTTTCTTTTGAGACTTAATATCTCTACCAGTAATGCACTCATGTCCATCACGTTTGTTGATACCTAGTGCTAAAGTGAAATTACACAGAAAATAGCAGTTAAAGTTAATTGTCTTGTCAACAGCCTTGGTGTATTTTCAGAGCCCCTTGCTGTCAGCAATGGCAGAAGAGGGAAAGCTAAATTCTTCTCTCCACTAGGAAAAATACATTTTCCTGCAAAGTTCCTCTTTGCTTAGGTAGAATGTCTGGAAAGAAGTCCTTATGATTAGCTGCTGTCTGGACACAGCGTTAAGCTAGAACATGAATAGCTTACCAAATAGTCCTTGGACATGGAAGAATTATAGGAGGAGGGAAGAGAACTGCTACTTTAGACACACTGCACCCTCCGACAGGAACTGGTAGATAGAGGTTTAACTGCTAGCAAAAAAAAAAGAGGGGGGAGAAACCCCAAACCCAAACAAGTGAACCACAAAGGAAAGAGAAGAGGCCAGGCCAGAAAAGGACGTGTTAGCCGCAGACGGGGGGGGCGGGGTCACTGCGGGCAGACCGCGCCTCCGCCTCAGCACCACGGACAGCGGCACGCCCCGACGGCGCGGCCCGGCCGCGACCAAAGCGCTGGCTACGGCAGCGACTCCAGTTGCGGCAGCGGATGCGAGAGCCCAGGCTCACCCCTGGGGCTCAGCCTCCGGCTGTCTTGCTGCTGGCACTGCAGTGACCAAGAGCATAGGGCCAAAATGAGAATCTGGGGCCCTCCCTCCCATCCCAAGATATGGAAAAAAACCAACCAACCCAAAACACTAAGTTACCTGTTGTGGTTGTGGGTTTGGCTTTTTCCAAGGTACTTCAGATGAATGGATCATGCCTAGGGTTGTTGCTGTGGGGAAATGCATGCTCAGAAGAACACCTGCATGTGTGCTACTGCACCCCATGGGGCTCCAAGGGCTGTTCAAGCAGTGCAACCTTATGATTGCTCCTGTTATTTTAACAAATAAATGGTAATAGGGTATGAAGGCTTCAGATCAAGTCTTCAGATAAAACCTTCCTGGTGCAACAGAGACCTGCATGGACTCAACACTTCAGTACAGGTGCCTGATCATTTTATCCCCTCCTTTTCTGAGCATAAGATATGGATATTGTATAACCTGAATGCTTTACCTCCTTCTTCTCTGAGCTCCTCTGTGGTCATAAGATATGGATATTGTATAATACTATAAAGGTATGAACACTGCGCTGCTATAGTCTCCTCTATTCTGTAATGCAGCAATGTCTGAATATTAATAAAAACTATTCTTCTGAAAGAGGTTAGCCCTTGGATGGGGAGAGGAAAGGGTAATGTTTCTCTTTTTTCTGCTGAGACTGAAAAGATATTGTAAAACTCAGTTCCACATAAGGTAACCGCAAATGCTGAGGTCTTATACAGACAACCATGAAATCTTAATCCAGATAAATATAATACCTAAGAGAAGCTCTGTATTTGTTGAATTATTGTATCATTGCTTGTTTCTGACTGTGAGGAGGCAAAGGCAGATTTCTGCTGCACCACAGCTTTGGGAGCTTCTTTTATTGAGGATTTGTAGTTCCAGTGGTGTGTAATACACATTTAATTGTAAAATAATAAGAACGTGTCACCTGCCAGTCAATTGCTGCCATTAACCTCTTATGTGCTTGGATCAAACGCTTGCACAACAGAGAAAGTGACAGCATCAGGGCACAGTGACAAAGCTGTAGTTTGCACCAAAAAAAGACAGAGGCCAAGAGAGACACTGCAGCTACAGAAACAGCTGTCTTATCAGCACATTGCAGAGATGGAGATGGCTCAAGAGGTCCTCAACAGATAATGACTTGAATAGGTTTGCAATATGCCAAACTTCACGCTTGATAAGACCAGCCCAGCGTAGAGAACTGCACAGATTCAGCTCTATTCTGTTTTATCTGTGTTGTAAATTAAGAAATTGAAATTCATGTGCCACAGCCAGCATGTTGCTGATAATCCAGCGAAGGAAACTGTCATTAGGATGTTTTCTGCAAAGAGAAATAGATTTCTTTTACTTGATAATGCTCTAATAAAAACACCTGAACATTCCTACCCCAAATGGCTGTCCCAACAGTACCTGACCTGGGGTGTGGGGGTTCTTATCTGTTTCACTGTTTGCAACATGTTTTTGAGTCCCAGAGCAAAATGCCTGTTTGGCTGCCAACTTCTTTACAAAGGACAAAACACTTCCACTTTGAAACTACAGTGGCTTATTTTCTATTCCCCATTTCCTCTGCAGGAGAAGGAACTGGACTGTCATCTTTAATAAACAACATTCAAGCTTTGAGCACATAAGCTCAATTCTGTAGTAAACAACAGAAGCATGTGCTTGCGAGCACAGATAAACAAAAATTAATTGCTGAATCAAAAAGGACCTATAATGACCTTTGCATTTATTCACTTGACAAAGCATAAGCCATGTTACACACTAAGCCATCTAACAGGAGCAGAAAATCGTGTTTAAAACTGTGGGTTTTGATTGACTAATGGCATCAGATTAGGATACAATAGCTCCATCTTTTCCCAGCAGGAATACTTAGTTCAAACTTGGTTCAGTTTACCTTTAATCTGTTTTATGGTTGGGTTTTTTTTGTGTGGGGGTTTTCTTTTGGGGGGGGTTATTGTTGTTGTTGTGGTTGGTGTTGGTTTTTTTTAAGAGAGCTTTGTGGAATATGCAATTAAAAGGAATGTAGATGGAGCATATAACCTGGGGTCACAGAGTTTTATTTTGCAAAGAAGACTTGGCTATATTCACTTAACTCCTTCAATTGATTCCTGAAAAGCCAGAATAAATGTATGGGCTTGTAACCCATTACATCTAATTTTGGCCATTAAGGCTAACTTTTAATCTTCTTTGGATAATAATTTAAGACCAGTTGCTATGTACTTACACCAAGTGGAATGTGAAACCTGAACAGAAACATGAAGACTTACTACTCAGACTTGTTGAATGGAGGGCAGAGAGGTGAGACCAGTTCTGTCCTCACAATAATCTAACCACATATGTTTGGCCTTAACCAGTCACTTACATCTGACAAGGAAGGAAGAAGATGAAAAGGAGTAATAAGGACCCAGAAGACGAGCAATTTCTTTCACGTTTTACGACAAGAGTGAAATGGAAAGGCTGAATCTGATGGGGTGGGATTTTGCTGGAAATACCTCTTCACTTGTCCCTGAAATTTGGGGGGGCTTTGTAATTGTGTAGCAGAGAGTAACACTACAAGGTGACTGGGAGACAGTAGAAGGCAGATGTGGATAGGGTCAAACGTGTGGTGGACTTTAAGGTCAAGACTTTGGTGGACTGTGCAGTTTTAACACGTGCAAATTAGTGCCAAGTGGCTGTTCCAAAAGCAGAAAACCCCTTGGTTCTCAAGATGTATTTCAGTAGTTCACAAATAGATGTGCAGTTTAACAAAGGCCACAAATCAGACAACTCAATAACACCAATTTGCCCTTGCCCCTTGTAATATGTGGGGAATATGTCATCAGTGAAGAGATTAATACCTTTGCCAGCGAAGCATTGTGTAGAGGTGAGGAGAAATAATCATGTGCAAAAGAGAGAATCAAAAGCAGAAATGTAATCAATAGCTTTAATGCTGTTTATTATCCAAAAATAAGTTTTTCCAGTGAATCATCCCAAACACAGTCAATTCACTTAGATTAGGCTTCCACCATAACAATAAGTTCCTCCAGGAAAGAGATGTATGGTTATAAACTTACAGTAATTAGTATATCCTCTCATGATATTAAAGCTATGAGAATATTGACTTAAAAGATGGATTTTTGCTTTTTCAAAAGCCTTATTTGTTTCCATTTGTTGAGGGAAATGCACATATTAAACAAAGATAGCTTTTTTCAGTAAGCAAGCATATTTCCTGCTGACAGCAGAGTGGAGTAAAGTAGTGGCTGTTGCTACTGTTATTTTATTGAAAAAGTCCTTATAAATTCCGAAATGTTTGTATAATAGATAATTGGATCATTTTCAGATAATCAGATCACATGTGTAGTAGATGTTTGGTTTGGGTTTTTCTTTAACCTTGTAGGTAAAAACACTTTCCACATAATTTATAGTACCAACTTGAATCTTCTGTTTTATTCAGTGAAGATCATATGAATCTAGCTAGCAATCTTGAATTAGCAGAGGTACACATGGTGTTCTGCTTTAACATGTAAGGGTAGGAGTTTAGAAGGTGTATGGAAGTAGGATATTATCTTCATCTTCCAAATAACATTCATCTCTTTTTAACATCCACCTACTAGAATTGCTCAGTGGTGGGGAGTGGACAATTTTCTCTACAGCCTTGAGAAAGGATATTAAAAATGTTTTTTTCTTAGCATTACATTGAAGACATTTACCTCCTTTTTCTTATGTACCCCTTCATTCCTGTCACATAACTTCACCCAGTTCTTCACACTTTTAATACTACATACGTTGCAGCTCATAAAAAAATATCCAAATCACTCCTTTTTCTTTATAATGTCAAAATTACTCACTTGTGGATGACTTAATGGTCTTTCACTGATGCTGGCCAGGTTTTCTTACCTTTAAATGCTGATGGTTTTGTTTCTTCTGCTTATACAACTCAGGGTGTTGGTTTTTTTTTTACATTAGAAGTGTTATGCATATCTCTGTGCTACTTTGATTCTGCTTAAGATGAGTCATCAGCAAAATCCAGACCATAAGTGATCATGTAGCTGCAAATATCTAAAAGGTTATTCAGACTAATAGTAACATGCTGTACTGGAAGATGGTAATAGTGGAATAAAATATGTGATAAAATTACAGCAAATTATTCTGATGATGTCATGGGCATTTCCTCATTGCTGTAAGTTCTCTAGATCTGGTCATCAGGTAGTATTAGATGTACACTGCAGAATGGGTTTTATAGGTAGTATATTTCCCACACACACACACCTTCTCCACCCCCTGGATTGAGATTCAGGGAAAGGAATACTGCTCAGTCTTATTTCTGCTTCTGAATTGGAAAGAAGCCTCCAAAATTCTGTTGGGCATAGCCAATTTTCTTCTAGAATCATAGCACATTGTATAAGGTGGAAGAGTAGTAGATGGCACATGCTGATTTTTAAGTTTGTTGCCAACCTGCATTGCATTCTCATGGGCAAAAAGGAGTCATAGTGTTAATTGAACTGCTGTAAAAAGGGCATACAAAAATATAAATATATGGAGAATACTTAGTTCATTGACAGGTGAATGGTTCTACCACACAAGGAACTACTGGAGGGTAAGATAGCATTCCTGTCCATAGTAGGGGAAGAAGGAATTTAGTGATTAGTTATGAAAAGTGTTGACTGCAGCGAGCAGAATGGCTATAAACACTTGGTTGAACATAAAATGGTCTTTTCAGAACAGAGAGACTACCCACTAAGATAAAGCTCAACAAGGATAAGCAGCCAGAGATTGTGATTTTTAGAAAAGCAAGATCATACTCAAACGTGAAAGAAAAAAAAACAACCCAGAGGATAACACCAGTACTGAAAAAGAGATGGCAGGATATGGCTGCATCATGCTAAAAAAGTCATGGGAATATGATATTGCAAGAAAAAGAGTTTTCAGTCTGAGATATATAAAGAAGAGCAAGGTTTGAAAAGGCATACACGAATACATCTCTTATTTGAGACTGATGAGCTGAAAGCAGAACACTATCCAGTCTTTCCTAGTTTAAATAAAAATGGAGAAAGCTTGTAAAGGGAGTTTAAAAGTAAAGGTTTTAGAAAACATTACCTATTAATGTGTTTTTCAAGGGTGAAATTGTTTAGAAGCGAGCAAAATGGCAAATGCTGGATGAAATTGCTCTTAGAAGTAATTATTTTTTGGCAGGTTATGATCAAGTAGTCTTCATGTGCAGTTTAAATTAAAACACAAAACAAACTAAACAAACAAACAAAAAAAAAAACCCGAAAAGAAAATGGCTTAATTCACAACAATTTAC
The DNA here is from genome assembly GCA_013396975.1 of Bucco capensis. Taxonomy (NCBI): domain Eukaryota; kingdom Metazoa; phylum Chordata; class Aves; order Piciformes; family Bucconidae; genus Bucco; species Bucco capensis. Next base: position 59,489 of record VWZO01009217.1, on the reverse strand, counting down.
AACTGGAAAATATTCTCAAAGAGCAGTTAAGTGCTGGACTACACTACTTAAGCAGGTTGCTGGGGCTCAAAGTTAGATGTACAATTTATTTATCCTCAGAGAATTAGAACAGATTATTTGATCTCTTTAAGCTCCCTAGAGATTTACACTGGTGATTGATACCATTCCCCATCACTAAAATGACTAAAGTTCTAAAGAGTGCCCTTCCCTTTTCATATTTTATAATCAAGTGAATGTCTGAGGAAAAAAAAACAAACAAACAAAACCAACCAACCACCACCACCAAACCAAAAATCCAAAAAAAAAAACCCGCAAACAAACCACAAAAAATGCCAAGAAAGAAACAGATCTGAAATGCTTAGGAAAAAAGCTGGAAAGTACAAAAAAAGTACTCTACGTGTTTTTCCTCTTTTGTCAATAAGCATTGAAACTAAGCAAATACAAGTGTGATGAACAAAGCTATTTGCATTGTAGCATTTTTTTTTCCAGACGAATTCAAAGACTGATTGCTTTTTTTTGGTTCACCTAGACCTCTATCTTCAAAATGCTTTTCAATGTTTGGCTGCTGATTTTTTTATTTGCTTTTTGTTTTGGTCCACTTGAGATATAGGAACCCAGAATTAAGCTAGTTAGCTGCAGACAATCTACATTCTGAAAAAAAAAATAAAAAATCATGTGTCCTTTTGTAATTCTCATTTGGGCACTTAAAAGTGGTGACCTACTAATTTATGAACAGGAAAACCTTGGGCCAAAAATCACTGGGTCATTAGCATGATGTACATACTTAGGAAAATTCATCTCTATGAGAAGGGAAAAAATTCTACATTTTAGACATTGTGAGATATAATCAATAATGCTAGGAATTCAACTGTAATCTGTCTTTTTTCCTCTCACTTTTTTTTTTTTTTTTTTTTTTTTTTTTTTNTTTTTCCTCTCTCTTTTTTTTTTTTTTTTTTTTAGCTTTAGTGTTTTGGCAGGGAAAAAAAGGGGAGAGAATTAGCATTCCAGTATGACTGAATATTGCCTTTCAGCTTCTGAAAACATATTGCTCCTTCCCAAAGACATGAGATGAGATTCACATTTCCGATGCGCGTGAAAGAGGATGAAAGCAACACAAATAATTCAGCCACAATTATTAAAAACCCTGTAAAAAAGGCTGACTTAATCTTTCCATCCACAGTCCTTTTCTTTTCTCGTTTTCCCTGCATGGCAAATCTTGAAAATGACAAGATTTATTGCAGACATATTTATTCTAGCTACCACTTAATCCGTACCCCTACCTGCTATGGTAAAACATAAGGTAAATATCAGATTACTTCCCAAATAATTATTTAAAACTTGATGGCTACAGTTCCTCCTTAATCCTTGTACAACAATCCTGTAACAGTCATTGAGCATTCAGTACAAGAGTATACTAACTGGACTGTGAAAGTTACATCAATCATCTCACTTTATACACTCAGATGAGTGATACCTATTTGCCTTCAAATGAGTTCTCCCAGTCTTTCTTTAGAGTGTTCAAAGAGGCTAAATACTTTCTTGTGTGTTTCTCTTTTGGCTGTGTGGTTCAGGTCTGAAAAGTCCACTATGCAATCATGATACATTTTTGTGTCATGCAAATAGGTTGTGCAATGTGATAGTCACTTATTCTGAGGCATTTAATGTTNATGGTAGGGAAAAAGGGCCGAATCCATCTTTGAACTAACTACCTTATCTTTCTTTATTGCTTATCTCTTTATACTGTTGTACCATTTAAATTTAGATAAAGCTATTCTTAGAAATTCACTGTCTGCGTGCCTAGTGCTTTTGTTTTTGTTTACTGTTGTCCCCGTCTTATTGGGGAGAGGGGTTCTTGGAGACCTTTCCTCAAAAGATTGTTCTTTTGACCCTAGCTTCCGGTCAAACCAGGACATCAGAATAATGGTGTTTTCCATGGAAGGCTCAGAGAGAAGGATGAACTGGAAAGTGTGGGTAGAAAAAAAGCAACACCAGAATCAGGTTGAGCTGTGAGAGCAAGTCATACCATGTCCCCTCTACAGAATGAAAATTGAAGTAGTCAACCACAGGAGAATAAATGAGTGAGGGAAATATTTTAGGCTGAGTTAGGAGTCACTGCCTTGCTTACACATAAGAGAGACATCAGCAAGAAACAGGGACTCTGCATATATAAGGAGCCACATAACAATGTAGCCAAAAAAAAAGCTGTTACTCTGGTTAAGCTTAAGTGGGAGAGAGATTTACACTGGAAAGGAGGACTATGGACTTGAATTCAGTCCACAGAACAGAATTTTCCATTCTTCAGAACCAACACTTTTTCCTGGAGCTTCATCTTCAAGCTAACAAATAAGGGAGAGGAGGCTCAGCCCTTCTTGCATTTCCAGAGCACCTAAGAGTAATTGATCAAATTCTGCTGTTTGGAAACACCAAACATCCTCCACCAGCCCACAGGGCTATGGCTTTCCTGGTTGTTGATAATATTAAGACAAGGAAAAACACCATTATTTGAAATAACAAAACTGTGGTTAGTCTTTATGTAATTGCTGCTTTGTTGATTTTCCCTCCCATCAATCCCGTTCCCAACTCTGTGCTGTGAAGTGCTGATTCAGCCTGTGATCCAGATTGTCTTGAGTGGTTCAAATGCTTTGGACAGAAAGAGATAACTACAGAAGAAACCTAGAAAATGTTTGCCTAGTCCCAATGAGTGGGCAGAAGGTTTTCTTTTGTGTTGTAGAGCTGTAACACTGTGGAAGATTCTCCATGTGTTTTGCTCTCCTTGTTATGGCAAAACTATTGAGATAAAAGGAAAATATTGATAGTTGTGAAGTCAAACATGCAGAATGCAGCTCATCTATTTAACTGCCAAGAACTGCCATTACTTCACACTATCCACATCTCATTTTGCATGACATAGGTTTTGTACTGTATGTAGATGTTCTTAAATGAAACAGCATCATAAACCAAAAGTATCACCTGCTTAATTTTGCAGTTCCATATCAGAAATCAAATATTATTGTTGCTTTAGGAACTGATTTGCTAATCATAAGTCCAATGCCTTAGTGTAAATGATAATAAAGATGATTTTGAGTTGTTTAACAACAGACATTTTCATGAATTATTCTGACATTGTGTACTGTGAAACATCCCTTTTCATTCTTACTCTGTTTTCCTTTGGATACAGAAGAAAGAACAAATCTTTCTAGTCTCACACTGTTTAACTCCTATTATGCTGGTAATCTTTTTTTTTTTGGTAAGCCTTTTTTTCCTTTTTTATCCTTGCCTTAATTTTATTACCATTATCTAAACTTCTAAATTTACTAAATTTTAAATTTCTGTGGTGTTTTGGGCTTTTTCCTATGTTTTTTTTTTTTTGGTTTATTTTATAGAACTCAGAAAAAAAGACTTGAGAATAAAGATGCCATATTTTAAAAAGAAAACCTCCTGAACAATGTATCTAGTCAATTTATATTCATAGCTGCAAGTGCTGAGGCATCATCTTCATCAATATATAACACCACAGCTAATTTATTAGTGTTTGCTGGTTCTGTAAAAAATATTTTCTAATTCTGCAGATTTTAGTTCTAAATTAAACAAGGCAATCACTCCTGAATCAGATAAAGCAGGGTTAAGATCAGGTACCTACCATACATAAGGCAAAACCTGAAAACTGATAAAAAAAGAGCCAAACACACACTGCAGTTGTTTTCCATTTTAATGAGGTACTCCCAACATGGAATATTGCATTTTGCAATTCATTATGAAATATACTTATGCACAGTTTTCTTTCAATGCTTATTTTGCATATGTTTTCAATACCTTCCATGTTAATTTGGCTTAAGATGCTTACTCTGAATGAGAATGTAACAAGAAGTAAATGTGAGCAAGTAATTACAGAAGCTGCATCAGTACTTCTCCAGCTGTAGAATCTCAGAACACTTGGTTGTTAGAAGGATGTGGTGTGGCTAGTTTGTAGTGAGGACTGTGAAGTACCATTTGCCATTGAGGAATTGCACTGTCTACAAGGAGTTTGGTCTGAGAGGGACATAGCAGGGTTTAGATTGCTATGCTATAAACTCAGCAGTGCAGAAACACATCTTGAATAGTTTAGGAAGCAGATGTGCAATTAAGCTGCCTTAGAAAAGGTAATAAATTTAGAACCTAGGTATAGTGAGTGGTTCATTTAATAAACTGAATATAAAATTCTCTTTCTGGAGTCTGCTTCCCTAAAGTTGCCTCCTGCTCCCTTCTTTTAAGTGCACGTCGTGTTGCAAATACAAATCTGCATTCCCACCCAATGGGATAACTGAAATCTAAATACAGAACCACACAGAATCACTAAGGTTGGAAGAGACATCCAAGATTATCAAGTCTAACCATCTACCTATCACCACTATGCCACTAAACCATATCCCTAAGTACAATATCTAGCTATGTTTCTTAAACACCTCCAGGAACAGTGACTTCACCAACTCCATGAGCAGCTTGTGCCAATGCTTAACAACCCTTGCAGTGAATAAATTTTTCCTAACATCTAATCTAAACCTGCCCTGGTGCAACTTGAGATGATTTCCTCTTGCCCTCTTAACCTGGGAGAAGAGACCCAGTCCCGTTTCACTCCAACCTCCTTTCAGGTAGTTGTAGAGACATATAAGGTCTCCCCTAAGCCTCCTCCTCTCCAGAATAAACAAGCCCAGTTCCCTCAACTGCTCCTTAGAAGACTTGTGCTTCAGACCCCTCACTAGCCACTTGCCCTTCTCTGGACACACTAATGCCTCTGTGTCCTTCTTGGACTGAGTGGCCCACAACTGAACACTGTAAACACTAAGAGTTTGATTAACTATAGATTCATATTAGATGAGAGAAGACAGAAAGCAAAGCAAAGAGGTAGAATTTTGAGACAGGATTCACAGCTCAGGATTTCCTGAACTCTGTTGTTTTGTGCTGAGCTCTGATTTTTAATCAGAAGAAACATGATCAGTCGTTCCTTGATAATGAATGAAAAGTAGGTGATAGCTCTGTTAAAGTCTTACATTAGCTGCTTTTATCATCAGTCACTTATTCTTTACTTGCCTTTTGGATAGGCCTGATCTCAGTGTTGCCATTTTTTCTTTTGGCAAAGCATTTCATTTTCTGAGCAGCTGTGCAAGGAAGGGAGCTGCTGCAGCCTCTGGAATCCTCCTGCCCCAATGGGGCAAGGGAGGGAGGAAAACACAGCTTGGTTCAGACAGAAGTGAAGAACTAGTTCTGAAATGAGGGAAATGGAGAAGAATGTGGTAGAGGCAGTATCAGACCTCAGAAGGAAGCAAATAATCCAGAGGAAAAATGGCTCTTGCATTGCACAGTAGACTCAACTTGGAACTATGGAATGCTCTAGCTTGAGATGAAACTGACCCCGGACTGTTGGTGGGACTGAATGCAGCTGGCTGGAAACTGAGCAAGCTTATGATCCTGGCAGCCTCCTCCCTGTGCTCTGGGATTCACACTGCCTGCCTTTTGGTCTCAGGGAGGTGTTGAGCATACTACTCATGATTGCATGCTTACAAGGCCTCATTAGTTTACAAGAGTGAGTGCCTGGCTACCGATGCTATACCAACAACTCTGCAATCAGTGGATGCAGTTCTCTGCAGAGCTCTGCTCTCTCTATTTCAAACAGATTTTTTCCCCTCTCTTTTCTTTTTTCTCTTTCTCTCTCCATTCTGTAGGCCCTGCAATTTTTCTCTCAGCATACACTCCTGTAGCCAGAACCCATTAACATTCTGGATAAGCTAGAAAGACATGAGATAACAGGAGTTTTTGCTTCTGTAATGGATGGAGAGGCATTACAGAGAGCTGCCTAAGTTTAACCTCTCCTCTCACATAGATATCTAAATATAAGAAATAAAAAAATCCACATTCATCCCTTTGTGAATTCATATGGGTTTTTTTCCTGGTCATCTCCTTGGTATAAATGTGTCATGACAGAGACTAAAGCTGTGAAAGATTCTTGCTTTCTCTCATGAAAGAAGCAGGTTTTCAAACAGCTGCTGCAGTCTGTCTTTGAAGAAGAAACTGTTGATGATCCTTTTTTTTTTTTTACAGGTCCCCTCGAGTGGTAAGCTGTGATTTATACAAAAACTCCATGCTGATTGCCAGCATAAAGCAAGCAGTGGAGGACAAATGGCAACACATATGGTCAGACATCTTCCTGTAAATTGCAGGAGCCTCACTTCAGAGAACAGGTACTAAAAAAAAAACAACAAACCCAACCTATTTACATTTGTAAGATAATAAAAACTTTGGAAGATACATGCAGAAATGTGACTATGTGAGCTTTTTAACCAATGAAGTGGTTATCTTGAGAAACCTCTGTGCCTTTTTTGCTACTGCTTGTGCCAATGTTCATGAACTGCAAGATCCTGCATCATCTAGGTGCAATTGACAGAGACCTGCTCCTCTCCAACATTGACCTTCATTGCAAAATTTCTGCATTAAGGTTCTTAAAATGGGATTCAACTGAACTTTATTACTAAAACACATTCTAGAGAAACCTTCTGATCCAGCCCAGCTCCTTCCAAACATCACTAGGTCTGACAGATGTGAAGAGTGAACCTAAGATCAAAGCTTGTATCATTTGGCTGTTTGTTATCTCCTTCAGTCTCTAACCTGTTCTAACCTCTTCTCCTCCTCTCCCATGTTTCTGCTTTGCTCTGATTTCCCATTTCTTATGGAGAATTCAGACCAGCAGATACCTTACCAAATAGCTGTCAATCTGTGCCATCTCTGGCCTCTAGCATTGTATTTCAAGCTGACATGTAGGGTCTGGTCTCCCAGTTGGCAACCTTATTATAGTATTGGCTACATTTTAGTGTTTGAAAGGAAAAAAAGCCTCCCAGCTTTAACACCTCCTGTTATCTCAGTAAAGTGATGTTTAAATAACTGAACTGGCTTCAATGAACTGTAGTTGCCATTTTCCTGCTTCTTAGTGAGATAAAATGGAGATAATTATGAAGTGGATGAGCAGGTTTAATGAAAGCCAGTTTCTTTTGGTATATTCCTGAAGCAGCAATCATCATCTGTTTGGCTTTTGAAGAGCAACAATTATAATCACTTAAAATCCCAAGGGGAACAAAAATAGAACTTAGATTAGCATATAAAATATACAGCTGGATTGGGCAAGCCTATAAAAATCTGGGAAAATCATTCTAATTTGAAAGCTATTCAAAATCTCAAGCAAAATGAGTTCAAGAGTATTTTACATGTTTCTTCCTTTCTTTTCCTTTTCAAAGTAGTCATATAACATTTATAGGATTTTCCTAAAACACAGAAATAAAAAAACAATGCCAAGTCAAAGTAGGCTAAAGATGTATTTTCAAAATAATGGATGGACTTAGGTATTGTAACATCATCTTTAGCAGGTATTCATCTCCCAAAGCTCTGACATCACTCTGTTGAAAACCATGTACAGACAGATAGCTGCACACCTCAGCTTTATCAGACTACTGAGGAGTCATAATACCTAAAGAAAGTTAACTACAGACAATAAACTAAGTATCAAACAATGCCACTAGCTGTGCAGCATAAAAAAAAACAAACTTGAAGCTTTTAGTGATGATTTTAGATGGTCATTTTTATAGTAAACACAAATTGAGCAATGAGTAAAGAAAACTGTTTTCCTTGTGTGCTCCCATTTTGAACTGTTACCGAATAATTTGAGCTTCTGGAAACAAATTTTTGTTGCAGAAAACCGTGAACTCCAAGATGGAATTAGCTTTTTTAATACTACTGAATATGTAGTGCTTTTAGTAATTTTTTGATTTGAAATACTAGGTCTACTTATTCTCAGTTATGGTTAAATAAGATAGCATGCAGCTGCAGGAATGAGATTCCATAAAAAAAAAAAAAGCACCTTCAACAATTTTCTGTGGATAAAAAGATGAGGAATTGGTATTGCTTGCTATTTATAATACCAAAAGGGTGCAAGCAAATATTCTTAATATATTACATATCTCCTAAAAAGACACTATCTTGCAAACTCAAGTTAATACTGTAGGCTCTGATTGTCATGTCTAAAGTTCTCTAGTATGAAATACATTGTTTGTCTTTGGTTAGAATCATAGAATGTTAGGGGTTGGAAGGGACCTAGAAAGATCTTAGAGGGTTAGAGATTTTGATACCAAAACTGAACATGTCTTGAAAGCAGAAAGGTCATTTCCATAAGGAGAACTCTGAAATCATCAGTTGAAAAATAAGAATTAAAGATGGCAGGATTTAGCTTCTACTACATTGTACCCCAAAAACATGTAAAACAGCTTGTGAAACTCCTGAAAAAATTTAATTTTCTGCAAATTTTCAAGCAAATGTCTGTCCTCCCCCCTCCTCCACTGCAATTTTCCATTTTCTTCCTTGTAATGTCAATCTCAACTTAAAATATTATTTTTATATTGTTCTACTCAAAAAGATACTTAGTTTTATATGTGTTACTGTGATTGAGTAAGCATTCCTTCAGCAGCCTGAACTTCTTGAACTTGCCAAAAATTACAGCAGACTTACTCATCCTTCTCTCTTGCTTTAAGGTAATATCAGAGAAGACCCAGCAGGTCTTTTTGACAGTCTTCCCAAGCCATCTGTTTCATATTCTGCATGCTTTGAACAAGATAGTGTACCACAGGATGTAAAAACCCATCAGAGCACATTCAGTCTAATGTAGAATGCAATGGTCATTCAGGTACTAAAACCTTTGACAGCATCTGCAATGAGTATCCCACCCAGCCTGCTTTAAATGAACATTTCATAACTACAGAGACAAACTCTTCTCAACAGGCATTAAGACCTTCACAAAGCTTAAAAGAACCAAAACCTTGACTTACTGGTAAAATATTGGTTGTAACTAAGCTTCCTGCACTCCCTGGGCCCTCAGTGCTCACTCTTGCCATTCTGTTTATCAATTCTCACTCGTGCAGATCATCTGAATGCTGAGTACAGCTAGAGGAACAAGAAAGTGTGAAATCATGCCTAGAGGGAATAATCAGCTTTACTTCAGACCATGCTGTCCCCAGCAGCTAAGATGTTATTTAGACCTCACACTTGAGAAAAGTCAGAGTGATGAGAAACGCACCAGTTTTGCACTTGTGTGGCCATAGATGACTCTGTGGATTTCTTTTCTAGAAGACAAATGTCTTAACCCCCAGACTGAACACACAAGCATCAGGTGAACAGAGAAAGGGAGCTTTTTCCCTCATAACCCTGACAAAAGCATCAGCACCAACATCACAACGCTACTGAGCAATACTTGATGCAATTTACAGAAACAATTTATCTAGCCACAAAACCTTCATTGTCCACTCAGTAAAGTAACACTCTGGTCATGTTAACCCTGGTTTTAATACCTGTAATTTCTCATAAATACAGCTCTCTTTCCACTAAAGTAGACTAGCCTGACATTTTTGTCACCAGGTCACCAAAACAACACCCAGGGCAATCAACACCACTTGTGAAGCCAACTTTCAAGACAAGCATAGAGTGGGTGAATGACACTCTCTGCTCCCTAAATGCTTCAGGTTCAATACAGATTTTTGTTCACAGATCCTTATGTACATTTTGCTCTAATGCCAGAGGTCTCTGAATGCTTGAAATCTGAACTACTGATCTCAGTAGCACCAATACATCAAAAAAGCAAAGTTTTTTTTCAAGCACTAAGACTTTACAAGCTGTAATGGCTGAAAGGATCATTTTTAATGTGTTTTGCCCTTCTATGATGCTTTAAAATAATGTAACTCCAAGGACTAGGCAAAATTACAGATGTTTAGTTCTTTAATAAATGAGGCACATGTCTCCATGAATGTATATCTGCCAAAACGTTGTTTTAAATAAAGAATGGAAGCAGATTTGGGACATTTGGCAGTACTATTGGGAGCATCAAAGATACATGCCCTTCTCTAAGAGCATTGTTACAGTTTGCTTGAGTTTACATGCAAGCAGAATTATTTGTGGGAATCGAGTCAACAGCTTCATGTAATTCCATACATGAATTAGCAACCATTCAAGTGAGGAAAGTTAAATGGCTTTATTAATATTTGTCCAAAAAAGACCCAGATAGCTTCTAAACAAAGCAGTGTGATTTTATTTTTATTTTTCTTCATGTAAAATCTTAGAAGGTGGCATACTTGAACATGCAATTAATACAGCTCAGTATCTCTAAGGTGACTTCCTGAAGTAGGCTGAGGTCAATTCTTAAATGTTTCTCACACTTCTGACTAACAGACATCTGCATTTTTTTTGAGGATGGAAACTGCCACAACTGTGTTCTTATTTCCCATGACTTCCAATCTGTTCTGTAAAAATGGGCAAAGGGCTCTTATTTAAAGCTTTGATTGCCAAACTTTCTTTTCTGAGCAGGAGAATCATTACTGAAAAGTAGTAGTTGGATCTCCAAGTAGTTCTATATGAACCTTGACCACATATAAATCTGTAAAACACAAGCTTGAAAAATAACACAAATCAAGACCTAATAAATTCTTGTAATTTTTTTTTTGTTTTGTATTTAATTTTTGGTCATCTTCTTGTTTTCTCTTTTAAATGTTGCATTTCAGTATGTATATTAAAACAATTTTGGCAGACAGTAGAGCATTTGAATTATGCCTAGTTGCTCTATCTTTCTGTATAACCATTTTACAGTAATAATCCTTCAAGATAAAACAAATGATCAATTCTATTAAGGTCCTAAACCAAGAGGTGCTTGTTACCTTGTTTTTGAAGTGTCTTCCTTATGAAAATATTGCTGTGATTCACCTTTTTCTTCTAACAGAATAAATATCCTATGCCTTCTGTGCATTTGGCACTTGATATCTAGTAACTGGCAGGGACTTTCACACCTTTTAGGTGGTTTTATAATGAAATAAGCTCAAAGCATCATTTCAAAACTCATGAGGAAGCAGAAGAGGGTGCCCAGGAAGGTCTATGCAATCACTCTTACATGAAATTTTCAAGACAATTTTTCCTGTTTGATGCAGTTCTGGTACTTTTGCTGTTGTCCTTCAATTTGAATTCTCATTTTTCACACTTAAGGTTGGACTTTGAAGTAAGAAAGTGTGATATTCATGTGGATTGGAAGAATTTCAACTCATATCCTACTCATTTGCTCTAAGGTGTGTTCATGGGTTTCCCACACCATGCCTTGTCATTTCACAGACAAGTTTCTGTATCTTTTGCTCACAGTCCCTGCTCCAATTTTCAGTAATATTTCCATCAGAACATCTATATGTATATATTCTTCAGGAAGGTAACACACACAATGTGTTTGCACAAGCATGCAGAGTTTTCTCCTAGGTATTTCTAACCACAGAGGAATATCCAACCTTTCCTCTGCAATCATCCACCCAGACTATTAAATTCTTACCCACTGTCAAGCGTGATAATTCTAACTCAATCTTACATCCCCAAATCTTTCAGTGTTCTTTCATCTGCAGCTTGGGTTAAAATCGATAATTCAATTTATTGAATTCTTAGCACTTCTCTTTTTAATGTCCAGCATCACTAAAGCATAACTTGTGATGTTTCCCCAACTAGATGCAGTTGATGGTAACTGATGGTACCACCTGCAGCAGAACAGGTGGGCTCTGGGGAGGGGGCATGAAGGGGCTGGTGGGTGGGGGGTTGCTGCCACTGAGGCTGAGTGCATCTATTTGTAGAGATGGTAAGAAAATAGACTCACAGGCACAGGTAGATGTGTGGTATTTGCTGGGAATATTTGCAAGAAGAGTTTGCTTTGAGTTAGGAGAGTTTCCTGAAAAATTCAGCATCTTTTGCTTTCGATGCTCACCTGCATCGTGCTCAGAATATAATGGAAACAAAGGGTAAGTGAGCCATTAGTGAAACAGGCTTCCAAATTATATGTACTTCTAGCACTTATCTTCTGCGTGGTTTCTATAAAAAGAAAATATTATCACATGTGGTGGATCCAGTTTTCTTGAAGAAACAGCCTTTCCAACAGAAAAAAAACCACAAAACCCAACCTAGCTACAAAAATATGTATACAGTTTACTACCTGCAGTGTATTAGGATAGTTCAGCTAACTGCAGCCAGTGCAGGGTCAAACTCTGCTGAAGTTACTCTCCCTAATGAACATTAAACTAATACCAGTACTCGGGTACTTGTAGCTCAGAGCTTAGACATCAAACTAATATTAGTACTCAGGTCCTTGTAGCTCAGAGATTAGACATCAAACCAATATTAGTACTCAGGTACTTGTAGCTCAGAGGTTAGACATCGAACTAATATCAGTACTCAGGTACTTGTAGCTCACAGATTAGACATCGAACTAAAATCAGTACTCAGGTCCTTGTAGGTCAGAGATTAGACATCAAACTAATATTAGTACTCAGGTCCTTGTAGCTCAGAGATTAGACATCGAACTAATATCAGTACTCAGGTCCTTGTAGCTCAGAGATTAGACATCAAACTAATATTAGTACTCAGGTACTTGTAGCTCAGAGATTAGACATCGAACTAATATCAGTACTCAGGTACTTGTAGCTCACAGATTAGACATCGAACTAAAATCAGTACTCAGGTCCTTGTAGGTCAGAGATTAGACATCAAACTAATATTAGTACTCAGGTCCTTGTAGCTCAGAGATTAGACATCGAACTAATATCAGTACTCAGGTCCTTGTAGCTCAGAGATTAGACATCAAACTAATATTAGTACTCAGGTACTTGTAGCTCAGAGGTTAGACATCGAACTAATATCAGTACTCAGGTACTTGTAGCTCACAGATTAGACATCGAACTAAAATCAGTACTCAGGTCCTTGTAGGTCAGAGATTAGACATCAAACTAATATTAGTACTCAGGTCCTTGTAGCTCAGAGATTAGACATCGAACTAATATCAGTACTCAGGTCCTTGTAGCTCAGAGATTAGACATCAAACTAATATTAGTACTCAGGTACTTGTAGCTCAGAGATTAGACATCGAACTAATATCAGTACTCAGGTACTTGTAGCTCACAGATTAGACATCGAACTAAAATCAGTACTCAGGTCCTTGTAGGTCAGAGATTAGACATCAAACTAATATTAGTACTCAGGTCCTTGTAGCTCAGAGATTAGACATCGAACTAATAT
>VWZO01009217.1:23056-35369 GCA_013396975.1 Bucco capensis | reverse complement strand
TCATGCTCTCTGGGCAACTTGCCCCTGGCTGTGGCAAGAGAGGAGCTCCGAAGAGGAGATGCAAGGACTCCCTGAACCAACAGCTCAGCCTTGGCCATATTGCTGCCCTGAACTGCTCTCCTCTGGCCTCCACTCAGCAGCTCTGCACACACACTAGTTTGAATGCCGCCCATGGTTTGGAGCAGGCACGCAGGATCACTCTGGAGGAGAAAAGACAGCTTGGAAAGAATCGTGTCTTGCAGCTTCTACCTCCTGAGGAGTCCTTGTGCTGTGCCTTTTGCAAGCGCTCTGGTCTGTCCCAAATTGGCCTTTGCAGCCAGCAGCGCTTAGAAAAAGCGCTTGGGAAGAGCGTGGATGGAGCCCTCCCTGGATCTTCATTCACGAAGCCTAGCCATGACTGACTGACTGACTATCAGAATAATTTTACTATATTCTCTGCAGACCATGATTCTGCTGTCTCCTGGGCAAGAGACATCAGTGCCATTTCACCTTGTTGGAAAATATGTAACTCCCATTTCTGTTGAGTAATCCAAATCTGTCCTCCTCCCCTGTTTTGCCAAAGGGAGATTAAAAGGATCATGGTAGGGTTTAGCTAGTGACACCATCCCTCTTTCATATCTGCTGCTGCATAAGCTCAGTCTAAATGGTGTTCAGAGTCTGAATATCTGAATGTTTCTTCAATCAGATTCAGTTAGACTATAAAAGATGATAAAAGTTTCCTTTAGCAGGAAAGCTGAGAATGTGATTTAAAGAGATGGTCTGAACTAAAAGAAAAACTGGAAACAGGAAAAAAAAAAAAAGCTCCTACAAATGTTTTAGAAGAAAGCATCCTAAGTGTTGTACCCCAGTGGTAGAACATCTTAGTGGCTTTATCATACATTTACTGCAAGTCAATGTTTTCACAATCTTCTGCTTCACTTGAATGTGTGCTCTGTTTCCCCAGGTTGGTTCATATGATGAATTGTGTATGTAATGATATAATATCACACCAGCAAAACAGTATTTGATATATTTTTTTTCCTACATATTTGGAATGTAGGTAATAAAAAGGAAAATCTAAAATTTTCACAAGTTTGAAATAAACAGCCACAAACAACATCAGAATTTTTTTACAGAGTTTAACATCAAAACCAGTGCTGGCTGAACTGTAGAATTGTTCTATTCTCATAATCCTTTTAATTCACTTGTTCTGCTAAGAAATCTTAAAAGCAAACAGAACAGGACCAAGTGTATGAGTTCTGCATGAATCACCAGCACATTACAAAATTGCTTTTGCTGCTCCGTATGGAATACTTGGGCATAGCACAAGTTGTGCCATGGGTCACTTCCTCAGAGTTTTGTCTCTTCCTCAGCAGAATCCCAGTTGTGGTGCAGGTTTTAAGTATACTACAGAAAATACCTATTCACACAAGAGTTCAGTTTGAGGGAGTAGTTTTGAGTGTGCTGTTCATGATTTATCTTCCTTTCATCACTGTGAAGAGGTTCTATGGTAAATACACTTAAGGCTGTTTTCTGCACAGATTGCTGCTTATTTATGATTTCTTTAAAATATGCATGCATTTTATAATTTAAAATGTATAAATTATAATGAAATGAATTTGAGTCAGAGCATCCTGGTCAAGAGGAAAAAAAATAAAAGTGTTCTTTTTCAGTGATACAGCATGAAGTCTCTCAGTAAACACTTATTTCTTTGTTCTGCACTAGAATGGAGGCTGAAGCAGTGCAGTGATCATAGCTCATCTATATTTCAATAAAGTAATGTTGGATTAAAATAAAATCCTGAACCAATCCCACGTAAATCACTTATGCTGCTTTATGTATTCTGAAGATGAAATATTATTGTTCAGTTTAAGAAGGGATGGTCTCCTTCAGATTTGAGCAAGTGGACAACAGTTGCCTTTTTGATTTCTGTGGTGGTATTTATTTCCCTGGGGCAATGAAACTTAACTTAGCCTTACACAAAGGGCCTAACGTAAATTTAGATTTTTATCCCTGTGGCTGTGCAAAATCTGCCAGTGCAGAGATGTGATTACAGCTCAGTGGTTCACTTTATCTCCTGTCATTCAACACTGCAGAATGGGTGGTGCACACAATGCAAGGAATGAATCAGCTGCTGCTTTTGCTGACTTGGTTGAGGATAGTAATTCCTAGGAAAGTTCTTCTGAGAGGTTTTGGTCATAATTTGCCAAAGAATGTGAGGTTAAGGACACAGAGTGTTAAAGAGTAGAGTTGATGACTCCTATACTTACCTCTTAAATGAAATAGCTTTGTCTACCAAAGCCATTCAGAGCTCCTTCTATAATGAACAGATCTGAACAGCTCAAAATGGCAATATTTTTGAATAAATATAGATTGAGTAATAGTTATTTTGAAAATCACTAGCCTAGGAAAAAAAATAAGTCTTAAAAATTAAAGCTACATCCTCACCTTGTAGAATATTAGTAAACTACTTCTGATGGTACATCTTCATTTCAAATTGATATAAAAAAATCAGGCAGTGCATCCTAGAAGCAGAACACAACAAGGTAAGTGTGGATAATAAAACATAACCTGCAGTCTCCCTTAACACAGCTGAATAGATGCCAAAAATCTTTGCTGACTGTAGGAAATTATCCAGTTGTTGTTGCATTATGGAAGACTGCAATATATGTGTGGCAACCTCTCCCAACATTTATTAGTCCTACTTCTTCCTAAAAGGGTCCTAAAGATGCACTTTTTTCCCCACAAATTAATCATGCACTGCACCAGAGAGACATAATATTTTGTTCACTTTGAAGCTGTGAAATACCCACTGTGTTAGGCTCAGGTTTTTGATCTCTCCTTTAGTGCTTGTCCTCACTTTAATGTTTATTTCTCAGGCTTGTAGCTCATAGGTCATTCCTTTTCTTCATCACCTGCAGACTCTGTAGGTTTATACAACCTTGGAAAACCAGATTCTAAACCCACTTGGGCTGTGGGTGCTTCTAAAAATGTGATCTCATATGGTCTTCCAGATTATTACCTAGTTTGTGTTCACATTTATATTTAAAGCTGGAGCAGTGGTGAGCTGGATAGGATAACAGTAGAGGAACACATGATGCCTGCTCCAAGAAGTTTACTGTCTTTCCAAAATCAAAAACATAGCATGTTACACCTCAGCTGCAGGGACACAAAAAGGATTTGGGAAGACAATAAAATTTGGAGTTGATAGGAGGTAACAAGGTGACAGGTGTAAAATACATGGAAGTGGATTTCCATTGCTTTCCTCAGGTGCTGGAATATGATCCACTCTCCTGAATTTTTAGATACTAGAAAGTAAGCAATTTTGCTTTTTAAAAATGTTCTTATCCAAACATAGCCCTTCAAATTGTTATTCCTTATAACTTCATATCTTCTTATCTCCAGCTTTTTACTGTGCTTACACTTTCCATCAGAACCTGGCTTTCCAATGCACTGATGGTTTTTTGGTTTACTCCAGCTGAGAGTCAAGATCTCATCTTTTTTCTACATGAAGTGGATGTTCATCACTTGAAAAAGAACTCCATTTCTATGGTGGTGTTTGTTTAGGATGCTGGCTTAGCAAATCTTTTTCTCCTCCTCACAAATGTTGCCAAAGTAGTCTGTTCGAATGTAGCTTTCCCACAGCTACATATTTCCATGGGCTTTTAATAAATAAACATAAACCAAAGAATATCAATCTTATTTCAGTGTAGTGTTTCTCGTTTGGAAAAACAAAATCCCACAAACTGTGAAAACTCTTGCTGCAGGAAAAAGAGGACAATCCTCCAAAAGTGCATGAGGAATACACAGCAACACCATCCTGTAAATGAGGGAGGTGGTCTCTCAAATCTTAAGAGCTACAGGCCAACACTTCATTATTACTATTTTTAGTGATAACCAAAGTCAGCAAGAGTTTCTGATGAGGGGTTGAAATAATTTAGATGTCAATTATTTGTCCCCAAACATATCACATCTGCCTGGATGATAATTATAGTTGTCAGAGAGATGGCAGCTGAATGAATATGATAAAATAATACTTAAAAAGCACCTTTCATTCAATGAGTTGTTTTCTAGTATGAAATTCATCATGAGATTGGGCAGATTCTGTTTGCAGAAGTACTGAACAGTATCATGATAACACTGTGAATGTTGACTTGTCCTTGGCCAGGTCAGGACAAAACAGAATCCTGATGAGAATTCAAAATCTAATTCCTTTGCCCAGAGTTCTTGACAATTTCACTGTGGAAAAAAGTTTCACTGGGAGCTCTGGGACTTTGATCTTCAGCTGTGTTCTCATCAGGTATCCATGATGTCAGTGAAATGGGTCTGGGAACTTCCCTTTTTTTCTAGGCTCTCAGTCTCCCAGGGAGTTTGCTGCAGTGTCAGACCTCTGTGATTTCCAATTGAATTTGTTAAATTGGTGTAATCCCAGCAAACATTTTGCTCTCCGTAGACTGGAAAAATAACTGAAAAAAAAATAGTTGGACTTGATCTTTAACACTGCAAGTGGTGGATCTGTAGAGGCAGGAAGGCAGATCCTGCAGCATTCATTTACTCACCACTTCATTCTATATGCCAGAATCCAGGCTTGGATGGAAAGTACATAATAACACCCTAATATCAAAGCATCCAGAAGCAAATAGCTTAATTTCTAAATTGTTTTGTTCAGTGACCACATCTGAATCCTTAGAGTGGCTTCACTACTTTGTTATAGAGGTAATCCACAATTCACTTTTTGTTTGGGTGTAAGTTGGCAAAAAATCCCTTACATTTCTCCTGATGCTTAGTTTACATGGAGATAGGAGTCTGAATGACAGCCTCTGCTGAGCAGTCAGTGGGGCTGATGGAGGAAGAGATGGGATTTGCTATGCAGAATTCTTCCTGCTTGCTGATAGCCTGCAAAACACCAAGCTATGGGGTGCTGGGGATAAGTTGGAGAGGCAGGATGTCATTCAGAAGGACCTGGACAAGCTGGAGAGGTGAGCCCAGGGGAACCTCAGGAGCTTCAACNAGTGAAAGGACAAGGGGCAATGGTTTTAAATTGGAGAAGAGTAGACTTAGACTGGATATTAGAAAGAAGTTGCTCCCCACGAGGTTGGTGGAACACTGGCACAGGTTGCCCAGGGAGGTGGCTGAGTTGCCATCCCTGGAGACATTGCAGGTGAGGCTTGCCAGGGCTCTGGGCAAGCTGCTCTAGTTGGGGATGTCCCTGGCCAGTGCAGGGGGGTTGCACTAGATGAGCTCCAGAGGTCCCTTCCAACCCAAATGATTCTGTGATTCTATGAAAATATTTGAGTGCCTAAGGATGATCTCCAAGCAGCTCCTGACACTTCTGTCAGAGAAACACATGATAGGAAGCTGCATGGAAGGAAGGAGGGAGAGAAATTTAACTATTTTGGTTTGGTAAATTTCTCTACCAGTTTTACATAGAAGTTGGGCCTTGATAAGGAATTTTCTTGTAGCTTGCTATCAAAGACCTGGGCTGAGAAGCAGAGCGATTACTAATTTCTTGCAACAGCCAACAACCTCTTGACAGCTTCTGAGCAAAAACATTCAAATTGTTTTCCCCAGGAATGTTTTTTTTCATCATCTTCCAGTAGCTTGACATAGAACAACAGCATTGTGCATGAAAACTCTGCCTTAGACTACACCTTTTACTCTGTGCACCTTACAATGCTGTAAGACTTTTATGTATCACGATAGTCTACAAATACACATGAAATTCAAATGAAGAAAAATATATCTGCAAACTTAAATCAAGAAGAAAAGTATCTCTACAAACTTTTCAATGCAGTTTATTCAGGTCCTTGCCATAAAAAGGCACCCTTGCAAGTATAGGTTATGTGAGCTATAAATAACCTCTATGATTACATTTTATTCAACCTAATCTTAATGATACTAATTAAAAGTAGATTATAGGTATCCAATTTAAAGTAAGATTATCAGTTATTTATTAAGGCACTTCACACTTCACATGTTGTCTGAATTCAATAACGTATTTCATTGCTCCTAAAATTTAATCTCTTTTGTTTATCAGATTGTCATTGTGTGATTTAGGCATTTGGCTCAATTTGCTTTTGGTTATACTACAGAGAGGGTAAGAAAATGTGGAACTCTAAGAAAGACCCAGATAAAAATAAAACACCTGCCTCATTTTAGTTCGTATGGGATGGTAAGAGGTTTAAATGAATAACCTACATATCTTTATGCTTAATTTGCAGGATCCATAGTGTTTGAGTTATGAGTATACATCAGTGATTCTGGAAGTAGATTATGCACTATTCTGTTAAAACATAGGATGCAATATTAAAGAATTTATATCTAATTTGTCTTGGTTTTCTTGGAGGGAAAATAAAATCATCAGGACTAAAATGTCCTCAGGTTAGATTCTGTAATAATAATAACACAAATTTTGTTTCTAACCAATGCAAACCCAAGGTTTTTAAGTTCAGAAAGTGAAAGTAAGTGTAGAATCCAAAGCTTTAAGGCAACCATCCCCCCCCCCCAATATGACACCTAGGATGGACAGAACAACAAAATTGGGTTTTACTCTTTCAGCTAAAGAGAATGAGGTGCCCGGGCGCAGCATGAGGTGAATTAACACAGCTCTGTGTAAGGAAGCTTGCATTATGCCTGGCTGTCTTATCTGCAGATAAAAAAGCAATCATTTTGGTTGCTATGGGTAGCAATCCCATCCCTTCCATACAATCAAAAAGTAAACCTTCACAATAAATAAAAGGAAATGGGTTGAAGGGCTGGAAGAAATGTTTCATCCAGTCACACCGTTTATGAAAGCTGACAATTTGTAATGGATGTTGGCAATAGAAAGGTGCAATTACTTCTCCCCTGCTGCTGGGTTGTGGCACTGCTCTGCAGGTTGCCTGGGAGCAGTGAGTCTGGGGGAGATGGAGAGAGGGGGGGTCCTGTCCTAGCACACTCTTCTGGCTGCTACCAACAGCTACAGAGAAGATGAGGTGCCACAAGTTGCAGAATAATAGGGTTCTCATGTTTATATACACAACTTCTGTGGCACTGGCCATGAAGCTAGTCGATAGAGGAGGTAGAAGCAAGGTGAGGGCACCTATAACGTTCATACCTCCAATGATGATTGCAGCAACAGAAGTTTATTTGCCATTGCTATAGTACTAGGGGCTCCAAAGGGCCATGACAAAGGGCCATGAGAGAATTCGAGGACTGGGATGGTATCTCCATTAGATATCATACTGATGGAAGCCTATTTAACCTAAGGGGTTTGCAGGCCCATACTAAGAGCATACAGCATCTTGTCCAGGAGCTGCTTTCTGCTGCTGACGCTGCCCTTGTTGCCCAGACAGAAGTAGCTCTGCAGCGTTTAACGTCCTGCTTTGCAGCCTCTGCTGAGCTTTATGGGCTGGAAGTTAGTTTAAAGAAAACAGAAGTTTTATATCAACCTGCACCTCAGCAAGTTTTTCATCATCCTCATATCATCATTGGTGATTCAGAACTAAAATCAGTCCAACAGTTTAATTCCCTAGGCAGCCTCATCTCCTCGGATGGTAAGATTGACAGAGAGATAGACACTAGGCTAGCAAAGGCATAGAGTGCTTTGGGAAAACTCTATCCAAGAGTCTGGAGAAATAAACACTTGAAGCAA
The DNA here is from genome assembly GCA_013396975.1 of Bucco capensis. Taxonomy (NCBI): domain Eukaryota; kingdom Metazoa; phylum Chordata; class Aves; order Piciformes; family Bucconidae; genus Bucco; species Bucco capensis. The sequence goes on along the minus strand of VWZO01009217.1, from coordinate 27,757 downwards.
AGTGCAAAGCTCAGTGTTTCTAGAGCCATTGTGCTGTCTACTCTTTTCTATGGTTCCCAAGCATGGCTCATCTATGGCCACCACCTACGACTCTTGGAGCGCTTCCAGCAGCGCTGTCTCCGCACAATCCTAAACATCCATTGGACAGATGCTGGGACTAATACGTGTGTCCTAGAACAAGCAGCAATTCCAAGCCTTGAGGCCATGCTGCTGAGAACGCAGCTGCGTTGGGCAGCTCACGGCTCCAGGATGAAGAACTCCTGCCTGCCTAAGCTCATGCTCTCTGGGCAACTTGCCCCTGGCTGTGGCAAGAGAGGAGCCCCGAAGAGGAGATGCAAGGACTCCCTGAACCAACAGCTCAGCCTTGGCCATATTGCTGCCCTGAACTGCTCTCCTCTGGCCTCCACTCAGCAGCTCTGCACACACACTAGTTTGAATGCCGCCCATGGTTTGGAGCAGGCACACAGGATCACTCTGGAGGAGAAAAGACAGCTTGGAAAGAATCGTGTCTTGCAGCTTCTACCTCCTGAGGAGTCCTTGTGCTGTGCCTTTTGCAACCACTCTGGTCTGTCCCAAATTGGCCTTTGCAGCCAGCAGCGCTTGGAAAAAGCACTTGGGAAGAGCGTGGATGGAGCCCTCCCTGGAGCTGTGTTCATGAAGCCTGGCCAGGATGAGTATTAGGGGGCTGTAGTTTTAACTTCTAGATTAAATTACACAGTATTGTCATATCACAGAGGCTAGAGTTTCAGAAGCTTTAACTATTTTTTTTATTTTTATTTTTTGTAAACAACACAGTGTTCTTGGCTTACTTCAGAATCACAGAAGGAGTTAGCTTCCAAATCTTTTAATAAAGCAATTACATGCAGGGAAAGATTAGATCTCATAGCACAATAGATTTTTGCTGTATTATTCAGTATCTTTTCTGAAATTCCACTGTCACTAGACAAAAGCTCTGAACAGTAATGTGATAAGCCTATTGAAGAGACAACAATGCAAGATTCTTTAATTATGCTCACTTGTATGCCACACAAACCTGCACTTAATTTTCCTGTCTGTTTTGAAAATGTGGAAAGAAAAGACTACTTAGATTCAACAGTGCTTTTAGTGCTTTATCTGTGAAATCTGCATTTTCTATTCGTAAAAAGAAAATGTTGAGATAGTCAATCACTTAATTTTTTTCCCCCATATAGTGGAAATCTTGTAATCTCCTGATTCAAAGTGTCAATCTTAATATAGAAATGATTTTCTTCTTATTAAAAAAGGCAAAAGAACAGAGCAAATACAGACTGCAAAAGGAAGGCTGTGCTATTTTTGTTATATGGAGTCTGTAAACTCATATTTGTTTTCCCGTTGTCTGCCTGAGACATAAATCAAAAAAGACATAAGATTATAGCTTTTTGCCATATTTATTTTGTAAGTGGCATTGCATAAGTAATAACATTTTCACTTTTTTTTTCCTTGCTAAAATTATGTGCATAAAAGAACTAAGGATCATAATTCCCAGATTTTAGAGGGAGGTTTAGCTACAAGGGTGATGGTTTGCAGGAGCCCATGGTGTAGAATCATAGACTCACCACAGTTGGAAAGCACCTTCAAGATCATCAAGTCCTACTGATAACCCTACACTACTGCTATCCCTAAACCAGTATCTTCCAAACAAGGATGGAAAATTCCTGCCACAATTTCACTTCTCACTTCAGCAAGGCAAAATTATAATCAATACTATATATTAATCCCAAATCTATGAAGCCAATCTGGAAATATTTCAGAAGACTGAGGGGATGTTCAGCAAATAGGCAGTGATGATATTTTTAATTTCAATTATAAAAATAAATAAATGTACTTGTAATAACTAGATAAAAATGCATGTGTGTGTATAAATACTATATTAGCATAAAAATAATAACTTAATCTTCACTTGCTTGGTCTTGTTTCATACAGGATTAAGCTTTTGCCTGCAGGAGTCCATTGTGTTTGAAAGATCACTTTATTTATTTCTATTTTCAGTACAATACCTTTATGTGTCACAGCTTTTGTTTCAGAATATGGATGCTCATGATTATTTTTTACTCAGAACAAGACTTAATTCAGATTTTTAAGATCAGTGTTTGTCCACATTATGTAGTTAGAAATTTTCAACAGGAGAAATTCCTTCATTGGCCAAATTTAATCAAGACCTCAAGAAACAAAGCAATATACTTTACCAGGCTTCATCTGCAAGCTTTATTTATGTGTTTAAAATGTTTACTCTTGTGACAGATACTGAAACTGCTAATAGAATGTGTGGCATTTTTTGCCAAAGATGCTGTTATTTTACAGTAAAAGTATAATTTTTCAATATATCATTCCAGTTCCACAAAATCTAACAAATAAATACTTCATTGACTTTGACTCAAATGGTAGGGCCATGTCATTAGACAAATATCCAAACGTTGGCAGGAGAGTGAAAAGTCAAAACCAATCGTTTATACTAAAAATTTCAAGGTATTCAGCAGGGTTTGTAGCAAGTTCAAACCCAGAAGGACCTAAGTCCAGGGTTTTGTGTGCCTAGTGAGCTGTTATCCAACATATTGCATTCAATTTCCTGTTAGGAATTTAAAGAGTAGGTGTGAAAATACAGAATATAACCCTGACCATGCAAATATTTAGGGTTACGTCTTGGAATTGTATCTCTGTAAGCAAACCCTTTTGCAAGGTGTAGCAGTGATTGCTACCAGGAGTAGTCCCATTGATTGGATTTGCCTGGAATTGTGGAGACAGTGGACATTGAGCCTTGCACTATGAGTTATTGGAGAACAGAGCCTTTTGTGGAAAGAATGTAGTAACGGTTCTTGTAATTGACACAGTGTGAAATTCAGTATTTGTGTATCAAGGAAGAGAGAGAGGACTAGAATTGGAATAGAATTGAGTTGGATTTTTCTTATGTATAAGCTGCTTTTTGTCATAACTACAGAAGATTAAACTTCTTACAGAAAAATCCGTTATTTCCAAACCACAGTTACAAAAATCTACATGCAAGACTGCAGTATAATAACTACCTTTTTGCATATTTTTTGCATATATTTGATTCCCAAGGGAATCAAAGGGGATGCACCTAAGAGGGTAACCCAGCCAGTCCAGCTGAAGTGCCTCTATGCAAGTGCACACAGCTTGGGCAATAAACAGGATGAATTAAGGGCCACTGTGCTGCTGGAAAGCCATGACATAGTGGCTATTACTGAAACTTCATGGGGTGATTCCCATGACTGGAATGTAGGCGTGGATTGGTACAAGCTTTTTAGGAAGGACAGGCAGGGTAGGAGGGGAGGAGATGTTGCCTCTACATCCGCGACTCTTGACTAAGTATCAAAAGGCCTGGAGAATCACAGCCAATAAAGACAGACAACAGACACAGCATTTTGCACAGTGCTCTGCTTCTTTGAGTTCCTCCTCAGATCTCCTTGAGCTTCTGAGCTCTCTCTATAGGATCACCAGGGAATTCTTGTGATCCCTCTGAGGAACTGGAGAGCTTTAGTTGCAGCTGGGCAAAGATAGAGATACACCAGAGTAGAGTTAGCATCTTCTACTGAGCTATGACAGACACCCTTGACAAAGGATGATTGCAGCCTTTGCTCTAGCTGAGTCTTGATTAGACAGGGGTAAAGCATCCTTCTAGCCCGTGCTAAAAGGGTGGCCTGCGTAAGACCTAGTCTAAATCACAGTTGGCATAGGCTGCAGTTTGCACAAGAGGTCACAAAGCAGAGGCCAGAAACACTCAATGTTCATCCCTAGCTGTGGTGGTTACGTGCCCCAAGGCAAGGTCCTTAGCAGCTGCTAAAGTAAATGTTCCTTCACTACCAGACTCCTGGTTCCAGAAGCTTCAGAAGAAGGATGCAGCTTCACAAGTCTGAGGCTGCTGGAAGCATCCAGGTCCTCTAACTAAGTGTGGGGCACATGCTTTTCTAGCCTGCAGGAGGAGAGTAGCTGAGGAGCTATAACACCAAGTGAAAGCACTGTGAGAGAAGGTCAGCAGACTGCACATCATCAGGAAGGGTGAGAAAGAGAATCACTAGGACTCCTCCAGGTCTCTGTAAGCTTCAAGGGCCCAAATCTCCAGCTGTAGTGTAAGGGCATGGAAAGCCTCTGCCTGTGAAGTTGGAAAGTGGAAAGTCCAGCCGTGATGAAATCTGAAAGCTAGTGACTTCTCACACCAGTAGGAAGACTTCTTCTCCACCTGAACACTTAAGCTTACAGTCACTGCCCTTTCAACTGATGAGGAGCTGGAAGCACCATCCAATGGAGCATGTCCAATGGCTGAGCCTGAGCTTCTCAGGAGCACCAAAGAGAAGCTGCAAGTGGTTGTGGCAAGAGAATCCTAGCTGCAGGGGACAGAGGTCTCAATCTGCCAACCCCATTTGTCATCTAGGGACATCTGCTTCTTCCTGGTGGCTTGGTTTTGGGACATTATGAAGAGGTTACTGGGGATGGTGCAGCTTTCAGACTATTATCATCTGCTTTTCCACCAATGACAGGTGGAAGCCTGTCAGGTGTAACCAGGGAATTATCAGTTGTGACTTCAGAGTCACAACAGAGAGTGGTTGTGAATGGTGCCACTTCCAGCTGGTGTCCAGTGACCAGTGGTGTCCCCCAGGGTTCAGTCCTGGGCCCAGTCCTGTTTAACATCTTTATTGATGATCTGGATGAGGGGATCGAGTCTACCGT
>VWZO01009216.1:0-16392 GCA_013396975.1 Bucco capensis | reverse complement strand
AACCATTCTATGATTCTATGATTCTCTCCTTCCCTTAGTCCTTGGCATCAGCCAGGGAAGGCATAGTGAAAAGCCTGGTGAGGGAGCCAGTGACTGACAGCAATTATACACAAGCTAACCATGGACTAGGTGCTCCATGAAATCATGTGACTCCACACAGATCTGTACTTCACACCCTCCAAGGCAGTGTGATGATCATTGGTAGGAGCACTGGGAACCTTTGACTCTGCAGGCCCTGGGGAACTCCTTACTTGTCTGTGCTGTGACTGTCTGTCTGGTGATGCCCATGCAGGCAAGCGTGACTGTCACCTCAATCTTGTAGCGCATGCCAGGAGTCAGCCCATGGAACCAGAAGCTGGTGATGTTGGGTCCAGCAGATCCTTTCTGTAGTGGTGTGCTTGATCTCAGGGAGGAGAGGGTGAGCAAATATCCCTCAGCACCCCCCTCGGGCTCATCCCAGGACAGATGGAGGGAGTCTGACCAGCCATGGTCACTCACACTAAGGTTCAGGAGGGTCCCTGCAGAAGCAAAGCTAAAACCTTCAGTGCTGATACATGTCCACCCTGCAGGGCCAGGCTCCCCAGTCCACACACCCTTGCTGCACATCTTGGCATAGGCCACCACAATGGACATTGCCCCAGTTCAGTCAGGCTCCCCAACAGCTCTGAACTGCCTTTGGAAAACATAAGAAGATTCAGAAACCCCTATGGGTTGGGGTCAAAGGCACCACATGACTCCTAAGCACAGAGCATCTCCTTCATTAGATTTCTCCAGAAGACTTCAGGCCATCACATGCTTTGTTCAGACAGCCCTGGTATAGAGCAGAAAAGTTACCCTGGCGGGATATAATCCATTGCTTACCATCTTGTTTGGTTTAAGCCCCCCAAAATATGTTGAAGGGCTCTGGGTCTGTCTTACAGAAGCAAGACAATGGCCAGCGATGGAGCAGGACGGATATGGCAGTGGGGCTGTTATGTTCCCTGCAACAGTCTCTCTCTCTGTGTGGGCTCTAACAGAGGAGAGGGTAAGGGCTACTTTGGAGAGATCTGAGTACCACGCCCACAGTCCTGCCCAGTGGATAGATGAAAAATGCAGAAGACTCTGTACACGGAGGAAATGAGGAGCCAGACTCGCATGACCTCCTGCTGAGGTGTGTCCCTGCCTTGGCATTGCTGCATCAGCAAGGTTAGTGCACTGGGGCTGCAGGGCAGGAGCTGTGGCATCCAGATGGAGAGTGTCTGGGGACAAGAAAGTGATGTACGGGGCTTGGCCTAATTGGTGGGTCAGTGGCCAAAACTTCTGTTAAATCTCTTGCCCTTAGAGTTGCACAGGAACCACCTTCACAAACAGAAGCCAGAGTCTATCTTTTGGGACCAAGCTGACAATGTGACCCTTGGAGGCTCTATCTCTGCCTCCTCATGCCTCTACTAGCATATTGTCAGCCTTGCTGTGAATGATGAGCTCTCTACTGCTTTCAGTCTTTGGGAAACACCAGAACAGCTCTAGTGCTAATAAGACATTTGTGTAATAATTAGCACTTAAAATTTATGATGTGCAACATGTTGTAATGGGCTTACATGTGATCTGGAATGCTAAGAAAGCTTTAAATAAGCACAGCTATTGCCCCAGAAGTCTGTTTAGATTCTGCCTTTACACAGCAAAAGAGGAGCAGTGAGAGGTAAGCCCCAGGGGCAGAGTACTGTGTGTCTCCTTTCCACAATGATAGTCAGTTTCAGAACTACATGCAACTTCTGTTACATACAATGCCTTTTTTTGGAGCCTGCTGCCATGAGAACTTCACTTAACAGATGAATGCAAAGGGAATTGGGGAAGTTAGATGCACACAAAAGAGGAGCACATAGTATCCTTGTGAAAGGTTTTCTCACTGCTGCCTCTGAGAAGTTCAAGTGCAGATTTAGGAAAAAATTGCTCAGGAAGGGTTATCTGAACGTAGTTGGGTGACCACAGGTCGGGTGTCTACACCTGCACCAGCTGCCCTGAGCATCCCTTGCTTGTAGAGACCCAGTCATGGCAGCTTGTGGAGAACAGAGCATGGCAATAGCCAGAGCTATTGCGCCCTGTGTGAATTTCAAACAGGGATGATTTTTCAGTGTGGGCTCTTATTTCATGAAGGTACAGGTTCTCTTATCCGCTGCCTGAGTGTTCTTCACTGCTAGCAAACAGGTCTGTAGGGGCAAGGGCTGAAAGGTCCCTGGAGACTTGTCTAAGCTGCAAGAGCAGAGTGCCAGCAGTTCAGAAATGCAGGAGGAAATCCAGATCACAACATCCAGAATGCCTGTTGAGTGGACATAGGAGATGGAAGGGGAAAGCCTTGGAGGCTTCCCCCACTCCTTGCTGATAGGTCTTTCTAACCTTCTTTGAAAAGGCCCACATAGTTTTATCTCCCTCTCATGGGGCAGGTTGGAAGTAGAACAGGTTGCCAGAGGCACCATTCCCACTGCATGCATGGTGGGCAATGCCCCAGCAGAGTCTACCTAGACAGCTTTACAGAAGCTAGCAGTTAGCTCAGGAAAGCATCTGGCAGCTTAAGGATTGGAGAGCTGGGACCCCCTGCATCTAACTCTGCATACCTCCCCAACAGCCAAGTCAACTCTTTGTGTCTCACCAGGAGAAGAAAGCAAAGGAAAGACAGGTGCAACAGTTCATATACACACTCTGGAGCAGCAAGAATCAGCCAGATGCCCAGAACCTGGTAGAGCTCCTCACTGCTGTCAGACCATCCTCTGCAACCAGGGAACTTCTTGTATTTGACTTACCTCTACCACTGGGTGCATCCTGTCCTTCCAACCCTGCCCGTGCTGTCCAGTTGCATCCTTCACCCTAGGGGATCAAAGGTGTCAAGTGAGAGAGGCACAACGTGGAGGTGGTTTGAGCCTAGACCAAAGCTTGAAAGAGGTGTCCTGTGCCAAGTCAGGGGTCAGGCTGGCCAGGCACAGGTCCCACCCCACCATGGCATCTGGGGGCTGCAATCCTCTGGTTGACAAAATAAGTCATTATTCCCACTTGGCCTCTTTTTGTGTTCAGTTCTGGGCCCCTCATTATAGGAGAGACATTGAGACACTGGAGCATGTCCAGAGGAGAGCTACCAAGCTTGTGAGGGGTTTAGAGAACAAGCCATATGAGGAGAGGCTGAGGGAGCTGGCCATGTTTAGTTTGGAGAAGAGGAGGCTGAGGGGGGACCTCATTGCCCTCTACAACTATCTGAAAGGAGGTTGTAGAGAGGTGGATGTTGGCCTCTTCTCCTTAGTAACTAATGACAGAACCAGAGGAAATGGCCTGAAATTGAGATGGGGGGGGGTGTTAAACTGGATATTAGGAAGAAATTCTTTACAGAAAGAGTGGTGAAACACTGCAACAGCCTTCCAGGGAGGTGGTTGAGTCACCATCCCTGGAGGTATTTAAGAAACACGTTTACGTGGTGCTCTAGGACATGCTCTAGTGGCAGGCATGGAGGGGTGGGTGTGATTTTTTTTGCTGTTGTTGTTTGGTTTTTTGTGGGGTTTTTTTTTGGTTGGACTTGGTGATCTGAGAGGTCCTTTCCAACCACGAATATTCTGTGGTTCTGTGACTGTGACTCCTTTTTCCAGGCAAGCCAGGTCACTGGTGACATTCCCCTCCCCTAACCAAGACAGACTCAGCAGATGTAGCTCGTGGGCTGCTCTGACCTTTTGCATGGGTTGTGGCACTGCAGACCAATGTGGGGCTGTGCCACAGGGGAAGATATCCCACCAAAACAGCGGGGCACAAGGAGAAGATTTGGGGAGAGAGGGAGCTCTGGACAGGCTTTGGCAATCTCATTCTCTCTAAAGGCACCCCCCACTTCCCACAATCATGGGAGAGGATAGAGGGACCCCAGACCTCAGATCAACTGCCATGCCCCACAGGCTGCAAAGCAAGTGCTTGGCCTGAGATCTAGAGCATCCACTGTCCTCCAGACCACAGCGGGTGTTGAACATGCTTGTGGGACTCCCGCCTCCCCACAGTCTGCTTGTGAGCAGGGTGTGCCCTGCTTTAGGTTGAAGCTCTCCACATTAAAGGAAATATCTCTGCCTGCTCCCCATCCCACAACAAGCCACAGAGGAGCAATCATCTTTCTTTAGTTATTTCCCCCTCGGCTCTGCTGGTTGACTCATTACTGGCTCCCTCACCAACTGCAGTGCTTTTGGGAGTGTGTGCACAGAGGGGAGTGAAAGGGCTCGAGACCCCTGGGTATAACAGCTAGTGAGTTCCTGGGATGAGAAGCTGTGCAGCCATGGCAGTAGTAACACGCTTGTGTCCTAGGCACTGGGGCAAGAGGGCATGGTGAGAGGGTGGAGGAAAGAGCCAGCTTGTAATTGCAAACGTTGCTAATTCGGTGCAGCTGCATGGCAGGAGAGGCAGCCCAGAAATATGCCGTCATTCCTCAGCGGGGTAGGACTATGTAAAACCCCTTGCCACCAGCAGTCTTGGAGCCAAGGGTCTGCATAGACAAATGGGGGGTTGAAGAGACAAAAGGCTTACCTCTGCCAGGGTTCCTAGGAGCCACAGCATCCACAGGACAAGTAGCGGCAGCAGTGGAGGTCTCATTGGCACCAGGGTGGCTGCAGATTAGAGGGATGACAAGTTGAGCGGGGGTAGCTTTTTAGCAGTGGCTGTCCCCAGCCAGTTCCTTCTCCCGTTGCAGTGAGAGGCTGTGTTCCCCCATGCTTTCCGGGTGCGGGTGACAAGATGACATCAGTGGGGATCGGCGTGGTGTGCCAGCGTGTTGCACATCAGCCCTGCCAGCTGTCCTCGGGCAGCAGCAGAGAGTGCCTCTGGGCTGGGAGAGGTCCAGTGTGCGTGTATGCCTCTCTCTGTGTGCATTTGTTATTGTTCCTGTAGATCTGTGTCCCTCTGCGGTGACACTGCAGCTGTCCTTGTGTGAGTGTGTGCGTGCTGCGGCCAGAAAGCTGCTTGCTTGGGGGCTCGGAGGAAGGGCTTTTTCTGTGACTGGGTCTCTGCACGGCTGGAGCGTGTCTGCCCATTAGAAGGAGCTCTGCACAGTTGTGGGAGTTCGTGCTGAGAGGGGAGGGGAGGGGAGGAGACAGGACAGGATAGGCAGCGGCTCTAAACTGGAAGGGAGTGCCCAAAGCAGCCCCCAGCAAGGGGAGGAAGGGCGGACTACAGCCTCTAGCAGCTGGGCTCGGATGCTGGAGGGACCATTGGCACGAGTGCGGATCCGTGGTGCTGTGCACCTTATGCCTGTCTCCATGCCTGGCACATACAATGTACCCTTTTGCTCGGTATGCATGGATTTCTGCACTGGGTGATGATGGGAACTGGAAGGTTTCATCACATGGGGTGACTTGCGTGATGCCCATGCAAGAGGGGCAGGCAGAGTGGAGCTGAGGGAGTTGCATATATTGTGAGGGGTTCCTACGTCCTACACTACATCCCACGGGTGCAAAGATGCCTGGACAGTGCTTTGCCCACTTGAGGGGTTGGCTACGTCTGAGCTGTGCCGTGCCTAGTTGTGGGTTGTAGGAATTGCAATTTGCAGTGTTGCATGTGTTGTGTGGTGCTGTGCCGTGTCTGTGCAATGTATGGCAGGATGCCAGCGTTGATTCAGAGCGGAGATGCCATTAGCTTCACATCAGTGCTGGAGATCTGGGACAGTGCTAGAAGAGGTTCAGTGATCCATCAATCCTGAAAGCCAGCACAGCTTGTGTGGCCATGGGAGTCTCTCCCAGTAGTCAGCACAGCTACCAATCAGGGCTATTCAAACTCTGCTTACTGCTATGAGCCATTATCAAGCTATCAGGGTGGGACACCCCTAGCTGGCCCCAGGACAGCAGATTCCCTCCCCCAGAAACTCAGAGGTTTGTCAAGTGGGACTTGTGTCAGCCAGATCAGCCTCCAGTATCTGGGCAAAGACGTGGGAAAGCCAAAGCCCCTGCATGTAACTGAGAAGAGAGGGGGACACAAGGGCCCTGATCTAGGACCTATCTCCAACCCCAGATCCATCTCTCAAACCTCCTGACAGCCCTCAAGTTGGTGGGACCAGCTGGGAAAGGTGACAGAGCACATGAGTCCTTTTCCCTTTGCATGGGGGACAGTTAATTCCCTAGGTCCTGGCCAAATGGGACCTGTGCCAGGACTCCTGGTCCGTAGTCACAGTCACATCTCTGCAGAAGGCCAGTCTCTGGACTGGAGCAGGCTGAGGGTAAAAGAGCTCTGGCCCTGTTGCCCAGCCCAGCAGTGAGGGCTTTTTTTGTTACCTTCATCTCCTCTGTTAATGACTCAAGTGTCCCCCCGCAACAGAGAGGCACAGCTCAACAATCAGAGACCCTTCAATTCACTTTGTCTGCAGACCTGCCCTCCCCCAGCAATACCTTGGCTCCAGTGAAGGCAAGCTTTTTTAATCCTAAATACTGGCAGCTCCAAGGAGGGCTGGATGTCAAAAATGTAAGCAGTGCATCTGCTCAAGTGATGGGGGCTCAGGGTAAAAGCTCTGGCTCTCAGGAATCACCTGATAAGCATTTGGGACTGAAGTCCACTAGCACCTGGGTTGATGGGGACACCCATCCTGGCTATGGGATGCTGGCTTGACCAGGGGCTGACCATTCCACAGGAGCAGAGTGCAAACTGGGTGCTCATGGATGCTGGAGGTCACATCTTTCAGCAACTTAAGTGGATGGGGAGGTAGTCTGCCTCCATGAGCCATGGCAGGAGGACTGGCTGATTCTGTCCTCAGTATTCTGGGGACTGTTTTAAAAGGCCCCTTTCCAGATTTGGGCAGCTGCAGCCAGCTGGGAGGAGGCTGGAGCTCCTCACTGCAATCAGGGCTTGCCAGGTTTACCTGTGGACCCAGGGTGGGATCTGCATGTTTACAGCTGGCTGGTCCTCAAATGCATTTGCAAAGTGGCTTTTGGTGGATGTCCCCATGTGGGTCTATGGTGGAGTACAGGCTGTCAGACAATGCACCCTGCCATGGCAGCACAAGGAGAGGTGACACCACAGTGGAAGGGGAATGTAAGGCTATTTGTTGACAGGAGCAGCCTAGAGGGTCAGGATGGCTAGGGCAGAGGTGGAGCCGGCAGAGGAGGCTGGGGGCACATGAGACTGTGTGGAGTCCTTGGAGTGTGTCTCATGATGGAGGAGCCCCTAGCTGATGAAGCAGAGGTTGGAGTTTAGGATGAAGGGTCTTGGTGAGCTGGGAATTGCGACCAGGGGGATGGAGCAGGAGGCATCCCTGATTATCAAGGAAAACTCTGAGAAGAGATTTGGCATCCCCCAGTGTCTGAGGCAGGTGACAGAAGGCAATGTCCCCTGAAGTGGCGTAGATAGGAGATTTTTCTAGGCTAGAGAGTCAAGGTAGGGCTTCTCTACTTCAAAGTATACCAGAAAGAAGCTCCAGCAACAGGACAAACTCACTCACTCGAGTCCTGGGAAACTCCAGCTGGGCAGACTCACTGCCCTGTCCAGCTGGGGAGCAAGCTGAGCCCATGCATACTTGCTACACCTGCCTTCTTGCAACCCCAGCCTCCTGCCATCAGTTTCTCTGCAAAGCTGATCATCTCCAGCTACTCTGGCTCAGTGAGATGGTAAGTGGGATGTAGCATAGCAGCAGCTTGTTGGAAAATATTGTCTACTGCCACAGCCCTGCACAGAGATGCAACTCCACTACCAGTGAAGTTGGGTGCACCAGGGAGTTGTATGCATTGCCCATGGACCAAAGCAGCTGTCCTGCCCTCCCTGGTTTCTGGGCTGGGGAGCTGAGCAAGGACTCTTGGAGCAAAGTGTCTTTGATGCCCAGGAGCCTGCTGCCATGCTGTGCCACTGCCTCACAGTTCTCAGTCCAGGAACAGAAGTGACCCCATGCCTGACAGGAGGACAGGCTGGGAGTGTTTCCTGGGCACCATGCCTAGCTGCCTATCAGGATGGGACTGATCTCTGAGCATGGACCTGGAGATAATCCAGCTGCTTTCCCAGCCTCTACATGCTGCTGTATCCTATCACAGGACGTGCAGAACAAGCACCCCACTGGCCATGAAGACATGTCCATACTAGCCCCACTGATTTAAACCTGGGGACCTAGTAACTGTGTTCCCTGAGCTCAGGGAATTTGGGCTGTGTCTGCAATGGAAACAGCCCAAAGTGCTAGTGGGACACAAATGCATGCCCTGTCATTAGTGCCACAGGGCTCAGTGGCCTCCCAGTATGGACAGAAGAAGCTGCTCATTACATACCAGCATTGCCCTGTATGCCCACAACCACCCCAGTGACACTGTGGCACCACAGGCAAGGAGAGAGGGCCCACCTTCAGCTGGAGATGCCAGATCTCCCCTCTAGTGCCCCTGACAGTGAAGCCTTTGGCTGTGCCAGACCCAAAAACAACTTCAGAGTGTTTCTCCACCCAGCAGCTGGAACAAAGCCTGGAAACTCAGGGGCTGCCGAGTCATCACATTTTCCATGAAGCACGAAAGACTGCTACAAGGAGCAGGAGGATGGGGGATGCCCTGCTGACTGTGAGCACTCAAAAGCTATGCTGACCAGACCTGGGGTGGGACTGTGGGGGTCTCTGCAGCCAAGCCAAGCCTTCTGCAAGGAGGAGACTCTCAGGCTGGGATATTGTCCTTGTCCTGCGCCCCAGAGGGATCATCCATTCTGGAGCAGAGACAGGAAAGAGAACCTCAGACAGCATGCCCATTATTGTGGTGTCAGGTCTTGCTTATGCTGAGGACAGTAGTCACAGTGCAGTGGCAAAGGCCCTATCTGGCAAAGGCTCCAGGCTCCTGGGCAATGACAACCTCAGACCAGAGCAGAGTCCACCCCCAGTTTTCCTTTATGCTCTGTGTACTGGCTTTTACTTCAGCTGCACTGGGCATGGAACTGGTGGCAAACGGCTTTTCCCTGCTGAGACAACCCCCCAGACCTAAGCATGGTCCTCACACCTGGGGGAAGTAGGTAACCTCACTGCCAAGAACCATCTGGGGTGCGGATGAGCAGGCTGAGCAGCAGAGGCATCCAACCTGGCACTTTGCAACTTTGCCCCTGGACCCCAAGATATAGGGAACTTGTACCACTGAGATTGGGCTGGGAGCAGCTCTGGGGCTCCTGTCCTGCCTTGACCCAGCAGCAAAATCTCCCTGATCCATGTGTCTTCTTGTGCCCCACCAGTGCTGTGAACTACCCCAGTCCATGATTTCTCCCCTTTGCCCCCTCTGAAGTGTTGAATGCTGCCTTGGGGCTGCAAGGGAAGAACAAGGGGAACAGGTTATTCCCAGGGCAGAGCCTGCAGAGGATGCAGGTGCCACTGGGACTTCTCTCTTTGCAACGTTCACACGCCACTGTTCTCCAGCCCTAAACCCTTAGAGCACTGGGATACTCTTACCCCTTGTAAGTGTTTAATAATTTCCTCATAGAGCCCTGCCAGTCCTGCTACCTGCCTTGCTCCTTCAAACCTTGGACCTCTTCCCATTTTGCAGAAGTGAGGGCAGGGAGGCAGGCAGTGAAGTACATAACACTTCCTGCAGTGCAGAGCTCTGCCCACGGCAAGGCATGGCCATGCTGGCCAGGATGTGGGATGGCAAAGAGTTGCAGGAGTCATACCCCTGCTTGGGTTATGCTCTGTGCATATGTTGCTGAAGTCCTGGCAGCAGGGCCTGGGATGCCTGGGGTTCGAGGCACCCGCAGACCAGGGAAGAGCAGGGCTGTGGGTGACTCAGAGCATGCCTAAAGCTGGCGGAGCCAGGCAGACTTGTTCTGCCACCCCTGGGGCTGAGGAGACTTGGGAGTCCCCTTCCCCTGGCTGGGGCAAGAGGCACCAGGTTGGGGAGGAGTGTGATAGCAGCCTGGAGAGTGTCTATCCCACACCGACTGCATGTAGCACTAGGGCAGCACCTGGAAGGCCCCAAAACCACCTACCCCACTGCAAGCCCTGCAGGGCTCTGATCCCACCCTGGGATGCAGTACCAGCACAGGCTGACAGCAAAGGTGCCTGATGTCACCAGGATGCCACACTCATGGAGCCAAGTAGCAGCCATGAAGCTGCTCCCAGTGCCCACAAATGCCTCACCATGCTGGGGAACCCAGGCACAATATCCCCCTTGTGCAGGCACAGCTGCATAATGCCAGCCTCTTCTTCTGCCACAGGCATACACAGAGGCTACCTATCTGCTGCCGCCCACACCAGGGCCATGAGATGGAGTTTGCCCGTGCTGTGCCAGACCACTGGAGTGTCTGCGTTCCTCTCCCCACTGCACGCATCCTGGCTTTGACAGCATGTCTGGGAAGAGAAAGAGGGGCAAGGAGCGGGACTGGTACCTCTCCTGGTGGGCATCCTGAGTGTGGTCCACAGCCGTCCCTGGGAGCCTGTGTCAGCTTGGTGCTCTCACACTTGCTTGCTGTTTACTCCTGCTTGTGCACAGCCCTGATGCTCAAGTCTGGACTGGTTCCGTGGGAAGGGCTGCCTGGGCTTGCCCAGTGTCTCAGCTGCAGGATGCCAGGGAGGAGGGATCAGCTGCATGGAGATGTCTCCCATGGCCCCGTGACAGCAGGGGTCTGCACACCAGAGAGAGCAGGAGATGCATGCGGTGCCATGGGCTGGGTGCAGCTCATGACTCCATACATCACACCTGGATTCACACCAAGCCCTGTGGGGCAGCCTGGATGCTACGGGCATGCTGTTTTGGACCCTTGGAGATGGCGAGCATCTCTTCATGCTGCTGTTACAAAGGGAGACAGGGAGAGTCCCAAGGCTGTGATGAAGCCAGCGCAGACACCCAGATCCACACTCCAGCCTGGAAAGTGTCTGTGGGTTGTGATTACTAAATGCTTTGCTGCCATGAGCCCCATCAGACCAGCTACCATCCCTGAATGACAGCATCGTGGTCCCTTTCAGTCCCACATCAAGGGTGAGGTGGAGAAGAGCCACTGACTTGGCTTAGGAGGTGCAGAGCATTCCAAGAGCTTGTCCAGGATGGCAGGATGGCACTTATCCTCATGTTGGTAACCAGGTGGCCAACTGGTCCCTGGGGGCAAGGAGAAGGGTCTTGCCCAGTGAGTTTGGAGGAAAGCTGGGACCGTGAGAGAGCAGGTTCCAAGGCACCCTCTCTCCCATCTTGATGGATGCAACAGCAGAAGAAGGCGTTAAGAGCCACAGCAGTGAATGTGAGAAGTCCTGTCTCCTGCAGTCCCAGCAGAACGAGTCTGACGCTCATGTTTCTGGTCTCCTGGCAAGAGGCTGGCAGGATTAGCCCCATGTGGGAGCAGTGGGTTCCCACATCTGCTGTGTAGTGCCATGGGGGAGACAACTTCTATATCTGACCCTTTGCAGTGGCATGAGGGTCACACAGTTTTCAGCTGCTGCTCAGGTGTTTCAGCCTTCCTACCACAGGCACCCATCCCTGTCGGTGGCTTCCTCCCCTCTTTGGCTAGGCAAAGCTCTCTGCAGAGACAATGGAGAGGAAAAGCAATGCTGGCTCAATCCAAACCAGACTGCCTGCACAGCAGGGAGAGGAGGAAGCCCTGAACACTGCTGGCATACTCAGCAGCTACATGAAAACACAGCCTCCAAATTTGGAAAGTTGCTTAGTTTCTAAATATCACCATGAAACGAAAAACTCACCTTAAAATGAAACCAGCCCCAGCCTAGTTTGAAGATTCCTGTATAAAAGAAAACCTGCAAGACGGCTGCATTTGCACACAAAAGGTTTTGGGTTTGGGTGGAAAGTCTCTTTTTGGAGGAGTAAATTCAAAGCCTGCCCATCCTCCATGCCCCTGGGTGGGAGGCCTGCCTGGCAGCTCAGGGTGGAGGTGGGGCATTGTCCCATCTTGCTGCCTAGCTGCTTTCCCACGTCCCCTTGCAAGCAGATCTCTGCCTGCAGCCACCATTCCAAGCTGCTATCCAGCTTGCCCTGCAGGCACTGGACCCCAGCAGACTGTACCAGCAGAGGCTTTCTCACATGTCCTAATGGTAGTGATGCTATGGAGGGTCTCAGGGCATGGGGATGGGTGCGGGATGGGGCTGTGCAAGGACAGAGCTGGAGCTGGTCTGACTGTAGCTTTACTTGCACCACAGCAGTCTTGGGGTGTTGTGGCAAGGTGCTTGGGGTGCTCCTCTTCCTGCAGCATGGCTGCAGCCTTTGCAGTGCCTGCTTCTGCAGCTCCTTGGCTTCTCCCTGGCAGCTCCTTGGCTTCTCCCTGGCATTTCCTGCAGCACACATAGCCAAACACAACATGAGACTGTCTCTTTGGCTGTCAGCAGCACCTGCTGCTCCAAAAAGAAGGTAGCTCTACATCTTCACAGGAGCAGCTGGGGGACCCCAGCTCTCTTGCCCCCAGCCCAGCTGAAGCCCCCTCTTGAGACCACCATCCCCAAGCTGACACACATTTGGGGCTGGCACAGCTGCAGCCTGGCTGCTCCCTGGGGTGCTGCTGTAGGTGTCTTTCAACCTATCACAGCAGAAGCTGCTTCTTGGGATATATCTCAGGCATGGGCGCAGGTCTCATGGCTGGTGATTGCTAAAGGCTTTGGTGGCACAAGATTGGCCTCACCAGGTGAGCGTTGCAGTTCTGGAGCAGAGGTGTAGCAGTCAGAGAGGGATGCAGGGTCAGCCCCCCACACTGCCTTCTGGCAGTGTTGCTCCAGATCCCTGTGAACTGTCTGTCCCTTCAGCCACAGCCTCTACTGCTTCACTTGGGACATTGGCACCATTCATTTGGTCTTGCAGGGTGACACAGAGACCAGCCTTGCCTGTCTGGGGGTTCCCAATGATGTGTCCATCGAGATGAACATCCTGACTTGAGGATTTGGAGGCACTGGAGGGTCTGTGGGGCTTGGAGACCTTCCCAGATGCTAGACATGGAGAGCAGGTCACTACTGAAAGCACTGGCAGAAGCTACTTTCACCTCTGAGCTGGGACACACCCATCCTGCCTCAGTTTACCATATGTGCACCTGGAAGCAGAGGTGCTTTGCTGCTGGAGGGGAGGGAGGGAGACCAGGCAGCAAGCTGGTAACAGCGACTCATCAAGCTTTTCTGAGCCTCCTCATCCTTCCCTGGGCTGTCATTTACAGTAAGTTTGGCATCTGGGCTCTGAAGCCACGCTGTCCTGCTTCTCTTGTGGGTGGTGCAGCTGAGCTGGGCTGCCTGTGGGGTCCAGGAGAGGCTGCCTCAGGGCTCAGGGGATCAGCTGAACTGCTATTTGGCTTGAGCTGCTTGGCTGGGAAAGCCTAAAACAACAAATATCACAGAATAAAGGAATGTTTCATGCTTTTCCTGGTCAAGTGGTTTCCTGTTTTCTAAGCAGCTCTTCCAGCATTACTGGGACAGAGGAGTTGTCTGCACAGAGCCTGGTCCCAGAGCAGACACTCACTGGGCTGGCAAGCTCCTGCTGCTTCACCTGTAGCAGGGGAGGTCACAAAAGATTGGCTCTAGGATCAAATACATCCTTCATTAGACACCTGCAGCAGGAGACAGCATTATTCTCTTTCCTTGTGGGCTGAAAGCATCCATGAGTCTTACCTAGACTAGACTAGGTCTTACCTAGGTCAAAATAGATTGGACACTGCTTGTTTACACAGCCTTGCTGGTATTTCTTTTGAACAGATTTCCATGGCCTGACAAACTCATCACATCCACTTGACATGCTCAGATCTGTGTGGGGAGCGTGGGAGCTCCTGGGCTCAGTGCTGCTCTGGACGGGCTCTGCTGTGAGCAGGAATGACTCTGTGATGCAGTCCTTGTGGGATGTTGCTGATGGCAGGGGACAAGGGCATGATGCCCCATGATCCATCACTGCTATATTTCTCAGGAATTTGGACTAAGTCTCCTTCTCCATCACCCCTGCTCCTCCCAGGCCTGTCTCTGCACCACAACTGTGTGTTGGGGTCCTGAGTAGAGCCCTGATACAATCTGAGTGTGGTTCCATCCTTCCAGAGCCACTCTGGAGCTGTGCACACAGGTAAAGTCACCCTGCCTGTTGGTGCTGCCCACCCAGCAACTCTTGCTGATCCTCTGCTGCATCCCAGAGCTCCCTGCCCAGCAACTGTCACTTCTTCTCGTGCTTGTAACAGACCTCCCCTCTGACCTAGATGGTACCTGGACCAACCCACCAGGTTTCTAAGGAAACACAGATATTTTCTCATTTGACAAACATCACCTTTCCCCTCCATAGCTGTCCATTTCTAAAAGATGATATTGGCAGAAAGTCTGCCCTGAAAGCCAGCCTGTAAATGTCAGCCCCTGGGGACTGTCTGACCCATGGAGAAGAGTCAGACAGAGAGGATGCTGACACACTGCTTCAATCTGTTGTAGCATCCCATGGGAGACAGGATCCATTTGGGTCTCCACAGGGTCCATCCTGGATCCTTACACTCTCAGCCATCCCTCACCATGACAGAAACATAAACCAGGCTCTTGCAGGAATGGAAAAATAAGCAGGCAAAGGGGTGTCCTGTCAGAAGTCATGGGCCCAGACCCAGCCAACTCTGTAGGATGCAACCCAACATACAGCATCTCCTCCCCAGCAGAACCAGGCCACCGGTTCTCTGCCCAGAATGCAGGCGGCTGCATCTGAGCTCTGCAGAGTCCCCTTGGCTGGACTTAGCTCCCCAAAATCCAGATGAGGTGGCCTTGCTGATGACTCTTGTGTCTGGTGAGAGGCTCTGGAGATCCACATAAGTGGGACAGGCAGAGCTGCTTGGGGGGATATGAGAAGAGATGGAGATGTCCCCTGGCAAGGGTGATGTCCACTAAGCAGGACATGATCTGCTGCAGTGTCATAGTGCCAGACTGGCTGGTGGCATAGCAGGGCAGGAGTGACCTGCTCCAGCTGAAAGCAGAGCTTGCTGGATTTTCTCGCCTCTCCACAGCCCCATGGGTGCTCAACCAGAGCTTTCTCATCCTCTCATCCACTCACCAGCAGCACAGATCCCTCCTAACCTATCCTGGTGCCACAGACTTGAACCCCAGCACCACATGCAGGCCATGCATTACAGCTGTGCCCACCCTTTCCTAAAATGCACAGGAAGTCCATCAGCCCTCTTTATTAGGGTTCAATGTCCCCCATATATAAGAGGTGATGTACAGAGGGAGAAGGATTGGTTAGTGGACCAGAATCTGGAGCACTGTGCAGTACCATGGCTGTGACCTGCAGCTGTCCCACACTGTGGCAGACTCTGTGCCTTACTCAAGATTACAGCAGATATGATCCTGATGCCAACCCCATGGCTTGAACCCCACACCTGGGTGACAGAGAGGTCTGCTGTCTCCCACTGCAGCTAATCCAGTGCTGGCAAGGCAAAAGGACAGATGCTGTGCTTCATCAGGAGCTCTGGTGCTCCAGTTGCTGCCTTGATTCATCATCCAGAGATGAAAGCCCAGTGGCTCCATCCTTTCCTGACAGCAAAGGTGTCATCCTTTGCTGGCAGCAAAGATGTCCTCTGTCTAGAATAGCTGGGGTACCCCCTTGGCCCCAACAGCAGAAGAAAAAAAATCTAGAAATTCTTGCAATTTTGTAGCTTGTTTTCCAGATCTGGAGTATTTGTGTCTTCCATCACCGTGGCTTCACCACAGTGAGCTGAAAGGAATATTTCTGATATCTAGATCTAGGATAAAATAGTTCCTGTGTGCTGTATATCCTGTGGCTCAGACCTACAGCTGTGTGGCTGCAGTGGGACCAAGGAGACTCTGGAGACATTGCTCAGCAGGAGCAACACATGCCCCAGTGTGGTGGCTTACTGATTTTCTGAGGCCAGAAAGCACTATCCAAAGGAGCTTTCAAGACCAGGCAGGCTCATGTCCTGGCACGCAGGCCTGGCCCTGTCTGGGCAGGTGGCTGTGAGGTGGACAAGCCTCACTGTGCAGATCGGTGATTGCTGCATTTCTGCCCTCTGGCTGCCTTGGCATATCGATGGTGGAAAGATGGGACCTGCTGCATCTCTGACCAGGCTCTGACTCTCGCAAGATGCACCACAAATGAACAATCTCCCTTTAGGAGCAGATCACCTGCCTTGTGTCAGGGCCCAGGGGCTTGCCCACCCAGCACGCTTGCCTTGCTGGGTAGCCGGGCTTGCCCCCGGCTGGCTTGCCTGTCTTGTGGGGCCCGGGGAGTGGTAGGGTGTTGGGCGAGTTGTGGGGGTCTTTGGACCGGTGGGCAGGTGTGTGGGGTAGTTTTGTATGGAGTTGTTTGTTTTGGGGTTTTTTTTTAGGCTTGTCCTAACTGTTTTCCTAACTGTTTTGAGTGGGAAAATAGCCTGTGTACCTCTCTGCAGTTGTGAGCTATGCTGGCGATGGTACATGCCTTTGGTAGGGTTTCCCTTGCCAGACAGGTCTAAACTGAAAAATTAGATAGTATTTGTCCACGGGTAGGATGTGCTCATTAGAATCATAGAATCATAGAATCATAG